>VYZV01044684.1:52524-68745 GCA_013401275.1 Pandion haliaetus | reverse complement strand
AAAAAAAAAAAAAAAAAAAAAAGAGTTAGTGTTTGGCCTTCTCTCTAAGCACTAAGAAAACATAGTGGGAGAAAAACTTAGAAAACATTTAAACAATTTTATTTTAAATCAAACTCTAGAAGAAGAATCGAGAGGTCTACAGGGTTTCCCTGGAAAAGCAGGACCTCCAGAAATAAAAGAAGATTTGGGACCACAAGGAGAGAAAGGAGAAAATGGAGAAAATGGAAGTAAGAAATAAATTTCTCATGTTTCTATAATCTGGCTTTCAACCTTTTAGTGTATTTTCCAAAAAAAATATTTGTGTTAATATCTGGTATTCTTGTAACGTCATTTGAGGAAAGGTGTGATTTCCAGAAGTGTAAGGAACGGAAAGATAAGTCGTCTGTTACATAGGAGATGAGTTGACCAACATAACTGGGGGTGGGAAAAGTGTCTGGATTGAGTCACTAGTTTATTGTCCGGTGTGAAACAGCAAAACCTCTGTCTCATATTATAAACAGCATGTTTTTCTTTCATTCTTTGCCTCTTCGTGTCCTTTTTGCTTCGACTTGTAGACATTTTTTAAGTGAATTAAACTGTGTTTTGCCTTTGAGAACTGGGCTTTTCCCTCTGAATAGAAGATAACTTTGGCAGCCCTGAGAATTCAAAGCCCACCCAAGTATTCATCCCAGTCAGGGATAGCGCTCTCCCACTAGGACAAATTTCCGTGAAACAAACCTGCAATGTGACCTGTGGTTTCTGCTCTGGAAACCAAACAGGTCTCTCACATGACATCAGGTTACAGGAAAGCTAAACAACTCAGAGACAGTTGTTGTGTAACCATTTTAATATAAATAACTAAATAACATCCTTAACTCCTAGCTGTAGTAACCGATGACCTGCACAGACAAGTAACTGCTTTGGAGACAAAAGTACAGGGTTTAGAGGCTGAATTAAATAGAGATGAAAAAGCTAAGGGCCGATCATTGATTAGTTTTCTTTTTGGCCTGGTAATATGATGGACATGCTTGTGCTGGAGAAGGGACTGAAAACAGTAGGTTGAAACAACTACTACAAAGTTCTCTTGTGTTGCTCATGGGAGATGGTCATTAATTAAATGCTGTCTCACTGAATACATCCTTCCTGAACTGACCTGCCAAACTTTAAGGATCACTTTGCCAACATAGAGGGCAGGGGCTTTGTTACATGGACTGCGGGATCAGCTACTGTTCTCTGGGTGCTTGTGCTTTAAGCATTGCGTTACATTTCTCTTACTGCCTCAGTTCTAGATAATTTTCTACAAGCAGACATGGATTGGGATGCTCTCTGCCTGGGCCTGGCTGCAAGTAATTTCTCAAGAGATACTGTGCGAGTATCAGCACCCTAGAAAATGGTGTCTGAAACCGCTGCGGAGGTTTTACCTGACACAGAAGCGTAGTGGGGGTTCCCTGCCCGCAAGAGCGTCGTGCTGGTACGATTCCCATAACATCCGGGGAAAATTTAACTATGCATATGGCCCAGTTTTTGTATCATTGTAGGTGATGTGGTAGACTCCTTTCACACTAATCTCAGAAACCTGTTAAAGACTGTAAGAGAAAATAACTTGCTCATTAAAGACAGCAACTGTGTTTTAAAAGAATTGCTGTTAGCAGTTTTATCTGCTAAATGAACAAGAGCTTCACTTTCGTTGGCTTTTTATGAAAGCCTGTCAAGCATGTGAGCTATATATTCCTACTTCTCCAAGATAATTTTATATTTTCGGGAGAAATACTCTGTTTCCCAGGCTTGCTAAAGCTGTCTCTACGTCTCCTCTTTCTGCTCTCTTGCTTTAAACCCTGAGTTCCGTTACAGCCCCTCAGCTTTGGTTCCTGTGATAGAGCTGATACGTACAGAAGATCTCCTAATTGCAGCTCAGTTTCTTTGCATGATTTTAATTGAGCTGCGATTTTTTCATTGAAACCTGGCAAGCTATTTTTTCATGCTTCCAATTTGAGTGTGAATTCCTTCAGATCCTGATTCAAGAGATGTAATACTACATGAACTGGAAATGAAAACCATTAGTACAAGACTTGTGATCCAGTCTCTTGTGAAATTCCCATTTTCTTTAAGTGTGGTCTTGATATTTCCAGGTGTCTATTTTGTTTGACTTCTATTGGATTCTGCCTACTATTTCAAGAAATAGTCTGTTTATAATTGGTATTAGCTACTTCTGAAGTATTATTGTGAGATGGATATATAACTATAAGCATGATCAATTTTTGGTATAAAGCAGTTATGTTCACTTTTGTTTCTAGCTTTGATTTTAAAGAACATTAAGAGCATTGGTAAAAAAATATTTGTCTCAACTGAAAAGGAAGGTACATTCGACAACGGAAAATCCCTTTGTGCAAAAGCTGGAAGTGCACTTGCCTCTCCTAGGAATGAGACTGAGAATACAGCATTAAAAGACTTAAGCCTGCTTCAAAGGTGTTGTTATAAGGGGATATCTGCTGAGCAGACTGAAGGCACATTCATGTATCTGAATGGAGAGGCTGTAATTTACAGAAACTGGAATGCTGGAGAACCAAATAATCTAAAAAATGAAGACTGTGCAGTAATGCAAGACTCTGGAAAATGAAATGACGTTAATTGTTCAAATACATATGTGAATTCTTGAGCTGTCTGAAATTAAACACAAGAGTCTACTGGTGAAATGTACTCCAAGTGGAATTTGACTCATGCAGAAGAACAGCAAAAGGCCTTATTTATGTGAACAGGTCCTTAATGTGAAAGAAGTGATACCACAGGCTGTTACGATTTTCTTGATGGGAGCTTCTTTCACCTCAGGTGAAGTACAGACTGGATTAACTAGGAATAGGTGAATACCGTGACAACAAAGGCCAATACTAAAAGTTTGACAATTAAGAAAAATGTTTACATGCAGGCTTTAAGTTTTTGACCATGGAAGAACAGAAGATTTTCAATTCCTCTTCCGCTTAGTTTAAGACAGTAAGCTAAGTACCTCTACAGAGAGAAGGTCTGTGTCTACACTGGCAAGTTATGTGGACCCATGGGAACATAGGAACGTATCTGTACAGAGGAGCATTTGGTGCCCAGCTCTTCTGTTTTATACCTGTTATTTTCATTGCCTAATTCCATGTCTACCTTTGTAAATAATGGCATTTCTTTTTTCTGCACCAGGTTATACAGGGACAGCAAAAACGCTCTTGCTGAAACTGGTGAAGGGCATGAATTTTCTAGAGTATGATTTATCTGCTGATGTGCATGATGTTCTCCTTGTCATTACCAACAATGTATCTTAGCAGTTCTCAAGTGAACTCCATTCCTTTTCTTCATTAATTGGTGTCCTGCAGCTATGAAGACAAGAACTTTTGAAATTTTGCCTGGGAGTTTTTAATCAATATTTATTATGTGAAAACACAGGATACGGTGCAACATTTAAAAGATAGATTTGGGTTAATTTAGGACGAGAAAGAGACATTCTAGAAAGTAGGTACAATCCTGTTGTGCTTCCAGGTTTAGGGACCAGTGGTAATTCAGTCTGCAATGCATTTATTTGGAATGATTATGTAGGTCTGCTTTGAGATTGTATCCAAAAACCACTGTGATATGTTTTGTGACCATTTCTCTCGGAGCTGGACTAACAGCAATGATGTATTATGCTCCCAGCGCATCATCCAATAGGTTACAATGACTAAACTGCTGGTCTGAAACACATTTGGAGTAGTATTTTGCAGCTGTGAATGGTTGTGTTCTTTCAACTGAGTTGTTTTAGAAATACTATTCTTAATTGCCGTATCAGTCACTTTCTCAAGAGTCCCGCTCCGAAATGTAATTTAGACTAATTTTTACCTGATTTTTCCCAGCAAATCTCGAATATGGTTTGTTAGAAATTTATGAAGCTTCTTGTAACCTTATGTTAAGATTTTTTGTGTTCGGAGAGCACTACACATCGTTCAAATGGGATCTATACAAACTGCAAAACTGTTTGCAGGTAAGTGCAAAAATATGCTTAAAACTTTGGGAGTTCACGAAAGCAGAATGGGAGAACATTCATATTGTATGCTCAGTTTCATACAGTCCAAAGTTATCAGATAACTCACTTGTTTATGAGGCTGTGTACATGAAAGTTGTATTTAGCAAGGATGGTGTATATAGCAAATCCGAGCTGCATTTCTTGACTCTGCTTTATGTAAACATCTGTTCAGCTCATCTGGTGGGCCCTTAAGCTCTCAGGCTTCAGTCTGGTATCACTTCTCCTGTCCCCAGCATTCCCCATCTTGTAGGCTTACCCTGGTGTAAACCATCTCAAGGAAAATGGTTTCGCAGCTGAAACACCTCTGGTGCAGAAGGGAAACCAAACTCTGCTCCATATTACACTGATGAAAATCCATCTCTGGTGGAGTTGCCCTAGAAATGTGGCTGTGTAAGTAAAAGTATTGCTCTTTTGGTCTGGGCTTACCCGGTAAACTGTCCCGTCCCGAACCGCTGCTCAGAGGAGCAGAATAGCAGTGCTGAGATCTGTGAGCTTTGGCAGGCCGTTGCGTGGGAGCAGGCTGATCTTCTGACTGGACAAAAGTCCACAGGGTGGGAACAAGACCTGGAAATAGAAAATGAGCTTTTACTGAGTCATATTACTTGAAACTTTTAAACTCGGCAAGGTACTGCTGAGCGCCCCAAGTTCTGACCTTTCTCACCACGTATGTCAGGGAGACCTTTCTTCAGGAGCATCTTTCTTAAGGGACACCTTTCTTCAGTAGGTGCTGAAAAGAGAGGAGGAGTTTGAAATTGTGTTCTATTATCTTCCAAGAGGCTTAAATCAGCATCCCTGATGACCACTTAATTTTGCATTAATTATAAACTAATCTGTATTTGCTGTTATACCCCTGATTACAACCATCTCATTTGGTGCTAATATGACCTCCACAGAGCTTCTGAGTAATTCAGGATGAGAGCAGCATTTGTTAATTAGCTGCTGGGTTTATCTTTCTAAAACACAATTTCAGGCTAAGTACAGGCTTAGGAAGAGCTATCCTATCACATGTGAAAAACCGCAATCTCTGGAATGCTCTTTTCCTTCTCTTTATTTTTCAAGTGGCAATTTTCAGTGGGAACTACAAGGTGGAAACAGGAAGTTATTTCAGTCAGTAGCAACTTGTACTTACTGCTTTATTTTTTAATTATGACACATAAATACAGGGGAAGGGGGCGGCTAACTTCTGCTCAGAGCAGAGGAGAAACATGCCCTTTGCTCTGGCTTGTTTCCTGTTGTGAAGGCATCACCCTCTTGTGTGAAACATGCAGAGGAGAAGTGTTACGCAGGGAAGTCTGTGGCTTTGGCGCTACCAGAGTGGTTCTACCCTTTGGCCTAGCACCTGGAGACCTAAAGAAAGAAAAATAATTCCTGGATTGTAGTTTGGCCAGTAATGCCCAGGAGAAGAAATAATGCAGGAGAGCCTGGAAACCTAGGTGCATCTCGTATCTCTTTTAAGCTCTCTGCCAAACCGCTTGGCACTAGCAGCATGACTGGATCCTCTGTGTTATCTCTAGGGAATGACTTTATCCTGAGGCACCTACAGTTAACGTCAGCTTTTATCGTCCGTGACCCTAGTGATGTTTCAGACATCGGTAGCTTGAGCTGTTTGGATCAGTGCTTCAGGGCAGACTGTTGTGAGAGCTTTTTCCCGTCTGCGTGCTCTGGTTTGTTTGTGTCTTCAACGAGCGATCGGCACAGTTTGTCCCACAGAGCTGAGCTTGTGCGTTAATCCTGCAAGAAGCTTCTGGTAGCTTTGCAGTGGGAGGAAGACTCTATAGTGTCTAATTGGCTGGCATCCTCTTCCAGGGTGTTCAAATACAGATAAAACTTCGAGCAGCTGGACTAAGTATACAGAACGCGAGAGGAGTAGTCAACCTACGTTTAGGTGTCTGATTTCAGAGACTCTGGACGTGCTAATGTTGGGCTTCGTGGAAACGGGCCTGCATCAGCTCAGTGGTGCAGCAGACTGAATTACAGTGTTTCACTGCAGCCTTAACAGAAAATATTACTACAGAGCTGCAAAAGATGCATGAGTACGTATACTGTCTCACAACATTCAAACCCCCATAGCGGGCCTCTGTTCCTGTGTTGCGTTGCCTTAGTTTGGTTACCGTTCTTACCTTTTGGTTACCTTTTCTTACCCTGTTGGTTGGACACTCACGGCAACTGTGTCATGATGAGTCCCACTTGTTTACACCCCTAACTGTCCTGCTCCTTCTCACAGCTTGTACTTGAACACATTTCAGAGATGTACCGAAGGCGGGGAGGAGGGGAAGGAGGGATTAAACCATCTGGTCCTGCTGCCTTGCTGCAGCTTTCCCCATCAGGCTTTCTGCGCTGACAGAGCGTCTCTTCCCCTTCCTCCCATCTGCACCGTTGGGCTACAACTCTTGGCCACCTTTGACTTATGCTTGAGGTATGTACAAAATAAGGCTCTGTGCAACCTTCCTCCCTGCCCCAAGAATTATTCCCAAGCATGTTTTTGATTCAAACTTTTGTTTTGATACAACAAGGGAAGCTAAACTACTACAAGCTACTTTAGCTGAGATGGGCACAGCACTTCACCAAATTTAGTTGGAAAACCTGAAACCTCTTAAGAAATTGTAATGAATACATTGGTTACTGTCTTGATTATCTCCTACCTTGCACTTTATGAATCCAATGACACCTGTGCAAGGGTGTCCCACTCAGAAGTGGTTTGATCAATGCTACTTTGCTTACAGGTCACAACCTTTTAACCCCCCTATCCCCTTATGCCCTCTCCACCTTGCTTAACCAGCTATATGTATTCACAGAAGCAAGGTAAAGAGGGTAAAGACAGGAAGAGAGATAGGCAGAAGTGATGCATTTTTTTAAAGCTTTTTACCTCTTTACCTTTTATTATAGAGAGCTACAGCTAAACTGGAAAAAAAAGGTGAGTATTAATGGTACTTCCTATGCCTGCTAAGTAGATCTTTTATTTGTGCATCAAAAACTAGTAGAGCAAATACTATCTTGAAGCCTCAGATTGCCCTCTATGTGCTGTTATTTTCTAGCTCCTGGTATTTAACTTGAAGCTGCAATTGCCAGCATCTGGAGAATCTCAGCTTTCATTTTCAAGACTAAAGTGCATTTCTAGCTTTCATGACTAATGGTGAAAGAAGGTTAAAAGCCTTTCAACTGGAAAGTTCTACAAAGAAAGTGAAAATGTTTGTTTCCTTTCAACCTCATGTTTTAAAATCTATCTTAAAGCAGAACCTGTATTTTCAACAAATGGGGATTAAGTGTTGGGAACAGTATGGCAGGATTCTGGTGAGAAAAGCTGCCAGCTTGTGGCACAATAGCAGTTATAAAAGCTATTTAAGGAATGTTTCAAAAGTTCTCTACAACGCTTAAGTGTATTATATATCACTTTGCTGAAAATTGTATCCTACACCCTGTCATGAGTTACCGGGAGCTCCCCAGTGGTTTTGAATGCTGCAGCCCTGAAGTTTATCTTTGTCAAATGCCCTCAGGATGGTTCTGAATGTGGCCTTTGTTCTAGCATATTGTGTGAGTCGTTGGAAAGTATAATAGTTTACATCGTTCACCTCTGTTACAGTGGCACAATATGTTACTGTGGAAAGATAAAAGAACGTAAAAGATGGGAGTTATTAGACAGTTGAGCCCCATTTGTGTGGAAACGTAGCTGGGAAAATAGACGCTAGAGAAACGTAATGTAATGCATGGTAACACTGGTACTGAAACAGTCAGGAGCACAGTTGTTCTCTCCAGGTTTTGAAAACTAAATTTTAGAAGTCAACACTTCAGCTTTAGAGGATTGTCCAAGATAACAGTGGAAGCGGACTGAGCTTGTGAAGGGGACACTCTGTGTACCCAGCAGGCTGGGCTCTGCACAGGGCTGTCTGAACACGCCTGAAAAGACACAGTTAGGAAAAACCTGCGCTACCCTTATTTTCTAGCTTGAACCCCTGAGCCAGTCTGGTAAGACAGACAAGCAACGAGACTGCTTTAAGAATAAGCATATTTGAAGTGCTCTTGTGTAGATTCCCACTCCTGACAAACAACTGTATTCCTGCCCGCCAGCTGCTGATGTTGCAGGCATGTCTCTGTCACAGTCCATTCCCTCACAAACCAGACGTTGTAAGATATCACAGCCCACTTTTATAGAGGGAATGCTACAACCTGCTTCCCTCTCACGAATGTAGACAAGAATATTCAGAGAACGGGCAAGTATATGGCTGGTAATAGACATGAGAAACCACCAAGGGTTTCAGGAGATGAGAGAAAGGCAGGAAAAGGAAAGTATTATTTGCGGGACAACAGCTGCTCAAGTGATTTAACATATTTGTCTGAGGCTATTGGCCTAAACCTTTAGGTAAACTTCACTGTACTTGGGGTGTGTGAATTACACTGAGATGAAAAGGCTTGATTCAGTTCAGTACTTTTTTGGAAGCTCACCTCTCTGCTAAAATGTATAGGAAAAAAACACAGTCAACAAAAAGGGTACCGAGAGCTGTGCTGCTGTTTGTATTTCCAGAACAGCACGGGTAAGCCAGCAATCTGTAACATCTTTCGTAGTCGCTGCTGAGGAGATAATATTTGAACAAGATAATGGCTATGCAGTTGCACAGTACGTGCATACGTTGGGATCTGAGACAAGATGAACAGAAGTTGCTGTTTGTGCTTTTGCATTTCTGGTGGAAAAAGCATGGAGATACACATAGTCCATTGTACAGGTATACATATATTCGTCATGCTTAGCAGAATGGATTTGAAATCTCCAGGCCAGGCTGTAGTTCATATTGCTTCACTAAAAATGGGATTACTGCTCTTTAACCAGGCAGTGAGCTGCTCAAACATACAGGGGCTGGATTTCTGCATGCCAGCCTCTGAGAATGATTCCCCACATCAGAGCAGTGAATGCCAAACCACATTTAAACATAAATAAATAAATAAATAAAATTCAACAGGTAGCTGAAATGGTTATTAGTAATTTTGTAGAGTTTCTCTTATCTTACTAAGAAAATAATGTTTAAGCTTCAAAACTGCATATGAAGCTGCTATAAAGGCTGTAAGGAGTGGCCCCCCATGGAATAACAAAATTATATTTTATTAGTTAAGTAGTTGACATTCATGGTTATTACATTTCTCAGAGTTATTAAACATTCTCTTTGATTTGTCATGCAAGCTAAGTCTGCTGTGTTTTAATAACCTGCTAAAGAGTTTTAGTTTTAATCATTCTGGCCTCAAGCAATATTCAAGATCTCCCAGTCTCTCCAGAAAGAATCTGAGGTTGTAGGGCTCTGTTCCTTCCCTTCTGTTTTCTTCCTATTTCTCTGGGTCTTCACCTATTCCTTGTTTTTATCTACTAGGGGCTTTAATTAGCTAGCTAACAAAGAAAATGCGCTGCGGAGCTGAAAGAAAACAGATGAGAGTGTATTTCTTCATGCAACTTCCACTTCGGGTTGCAGTGGCTTGTGCCTTGGCTTAAGGAAAATGCTAAGTGACTGTTATCCTAACCAGCAATTGAATAGCCCACCTTTTTTCCCCTCTTGATATCTGATTAGAGAGAAGAATTTCCTCCCAGTGATTTCTCAGACCTTCCTTCTCTAAGTTTTCCCATTTCTTATTGTGTTTCAGCCTTCTCCTCAACGTTTTACGTGCCTAGGGAAGTTTCCAAAGGACAATTAAGTACCCAATTCTCTTTGAAGGGCACTGGAAATTAGAGGATTTTAGAAGTGCAGGTGATATGTTTTAGACTCAAAGTAAGTTACGTATTCCTACCTTATTATGTAGTGTTCCCTAAATCATTCTGTTCAGTACAAAAATACTCACAAATGAATGAATAAATGTGGTTCATTGTGCTACTCTTTCCAGTTCTAGGTATCAGTTTTCGTGCTTTATAATCAGAACAAAAGACTCTCAGTGTATCCCAGACCATAATAATAACAAGCAAAATGGTATAACAGGAGTATAGTATTAGCAACGATGATGTAAGGATATAAACATGGCAAATGTTTGCGGGGAGAGGTCACACTTTTTATTAGGGCACTAGACGTATGCCTAAAGCTTCTGGTTTGGATAGGAAGAATTCCGTCATCAAATCTTGCTGGTTTTACTATGTCAAGAGGTTGAAAACATGAGTTCTCATTCTTTAGGGAGCATCTCAAAATATATGCTGGAGCAATGCAACAAGTGTTGCAAACAATGCTAATTTGGTATGAAATAAGCCATGCTTCTATTGACAGAATTCACTCAATTTTAACTTATTTCCTTACCCAATTGCTAATCACGAAGTAAACTTTTCCTCTGACTACGTCCTCTGTATTATCTCTGTTAGTAGATGAGTAGTTTTGGTCAAATCTCACTCTACAGGAAAATCCAAATGATTTCAACAAACTGTGTTTATTTTTTTTAAGCATTTGGCTTGCAAAGTCTCTCAGAGACTTTAGCAAGGAAATTGGTTTGTAATTGAAGAGGAAAACTATAAGCATCTTTCAAAATGTCAAAAACCTTTCTCGTCTAAGAGTTTGGAAAACTTAATAGTGAAGAAAATTACTGCAGGAAACTACAAAATAACTCTCTTTAGTATTCAGGCTCCAGAATATTCTGTTCTGGATGCCCAGCTACAGTCAGGGAATGCTTAGGGTGGAAGTAAAAGGGTTTTAATAAATATATGCACATAGCTGAGCTTTTCTTTTCTCTTCTCTTATTTTGTTCTCTTACAGGAATCTTCCAGAAATATGTCGATACTCAAGCCTCTGCAATAACTGCACCTAACATGGTTCCAAGTCAGCTCAGGCATCAACAAAAGGTACGGAGCTCAATCTGCTTTCTTGGGCACTTCAGTCTATGGCCTTTCCTTGGCATCTCAGTGCTCTAGCTATCCTGCCAGCAATACCCAGCGTGGCTAGTTTGAGGCTGCCAGGGATTTAAGGGCAGAAGGTGCAGCGCTGTCAACTGGGGCAGCATGCCTTTGCTCCATTACACTGGTGCTGCAAGGCAGAGCGCGAAGCAGCAGCTGAGCACACAGCAAGGGCTGGGGCCCGAAACACCGCTTGCTGCTGCCGCCGCCTGATCCCTCCTGGCTCCCGTGAGCGAGCTCCGCTCCTCCGGAGGTGAAGCTCAAAACCGCCGTGGGGAATTGCCGGAGCTGGATGGACACATGGCTGTGCTTTACCAGCCCACTCAGGTACTCTGCTTCTCATGGAAACTGAAATAATGAAGTCCCTTAATATCTATCTGCTACCAGAGAGACGTAAAGTGTTCCTCTGTATTTTTGCACTCACTAGAAGCTGTACATGCGCCATTACGAAAGAAACAGATTCCATATATTAAATACTATATGCTTCAAACAAACAACGCAATCAGCTAAAACATACAGAATTTTGTGTTCAATCTCCTGAAAAGTTCTGTGCAAAATGAAATTCTGTGATACCTATTGTCTTAACTTCCAGCTCGTAACAGCAAAACAACCACGATATGTGGTGTTTCCTGGGAATTCATTACCAGTTGGGGTCCCTTCAGTAAGATGCAAAGTAGCTTCACTTTACTGCGACCATCAGACCTTAACAGCGGCTTGGTGAGTTTATTATTTTCATTTGTAACCCTGTATTTTCTGCCATGCATTTTCAGTAACAAGTTTCTCCCAATGAGTTTGAATTTCAACTGCAAATAAAATGTTGACAATGCTTTTGGATATATATGTTGTAACACTTATCAGCGAGATATTAGATGGGCCATTTCCCAGCAATAACAACATAATCTCAGTTTAGCAGGATTTTTTTACTGTCTGCAGGCTAGATTATCTTTATTTTAAATAGATAACAAGGGCCAGGTGGCTGCTTATAAGAGCAAGATATGAATTACAAGCACATGTTTCCAAGGCAATGTTGGCCAGTGGCTGTTCAAGCATAAATTGCTTCCTATTACCGCTTCTGATAGGAGGGACATGGTACAGTTGATCTCCATGGGAACACAGTATAGCAGGACACCTCTATGATTACTCTTTGCACTACTTCCAGTAAAAAAAGGCAATATTTACTCCATCATGACACTACTAATTGATATTGCAGTGGGTAATTTTGTTGTGGTGTTGCCCAAGGATTAGGAATCATCTCCCATACTGTTGCGTAGTATTGCCAGAGGGCTATGTGCTTAGCATGGAAGATACAAGGAGGAATTATAGTCAGTAATATGGCCTACAGGATAGAAAAGTGAATTGATGCTTTGGCAAAAAGTGGGCTTCCTCAATGATCCTAGGGATAGCATCTCTCTAAAGTTCAGTTTCTCTAGCTGTGCAACAGATAAGATACAGACCTTCTGGAAATCATTATTAGGTTGTGAAGTTAGAATGAGATTATTTCTGGGTTTCTGTTTGTTTCTAAAAGGACAAGACAGAAGCTGATTACAGACAGCATGGTTAAATTTTTAATAAACCTGGACAGAGAATGTGGGAAGGGAGAAGGGGAGAGTACTTGTCCTGCCTGAAGGAAGAAGGCTGTGTCTCAAAATCTGCCATGTTATGTCAAAGCAGGACCTGCTTGCTGCCTTTGTTTTAACGTGCTCTAGTTGATTTTCTCTCTTTTTATTTCTTTTTCAAGGCATACAAATAATGGTTCGGTCAAAATGACTTGTCTAGCAACTTGCTTACAATTTTCGTAGAATCCAAGAGGCTGCTTTCATGATGCTGACTATGAATCTGTAGTTTATATCCAGTTCCTTCTTTCTCATATACTTGAAGCAATTGATTTAATCTGAAAACAAAAGACAAGTAGTTCTAGTAACATAGTTTTAAGGTTCTAAGTTTTTGGCAGGTGTTGTGGTTTAACCCCAGGCAGCAACTAAGCACCATGCAGCTGCTCGCTCACTTCCCCCCCACCCAGTGGGATGGGGGAGAGAACTGGAAAAAAAAAAAAGTAAAACTCATGCCTTAAGAACAGTTTAATAGGACAGAAAGGAAGAAAATAATAATGATGATAATAATAAAATGACAATAATAGTAATAAAAGGATTGGAATATACAAGAACAAGTGATGCACAATGCAATTGCTCACCACTTGCCGACCAATGCCCAGTGTTAGTTCCCGAGCAGCGATCTGCCCCCCACCCCGGGCCAACTGCCCTAAGTTTACACACTGGGCATGACGTGACATGGTATGGAATACCCCTTTGGCCGCTTTGGGTCAGCTGCCCTGGCTGTGTCCCCTCCCAACTCCTTGTGCCCCTCCAGCCTTCTTGCTGGCTGGACATGAGAAGCTGGAAAGTGCCT
The DNA here is from genome assembly GCA_013401275.1 of Pandion haliaetus. Classification (NCBI taxonomy): domain Eukaryota; kingdom Metazoa; phylum Chordata; class Aves; order Accipitriformes; family Pandionidae; genus Pandion; species Pandion haliaetus. Next base: position 55,477 of record VYZV01044684.1, on the reverse strand, counting down.
TGACTTAGTCTAAACACTGCTTAGCAACAACTGAAAACATCAGTGTGTTATCAACATTTTTCTCATACTGAATCCAAAACATAACACTATACCAGCTACTAGAAAGACAATTAACTCTATCCCAGCCAAAACCAGAGGAGAGAACCGTGCCTGTTTGTTTGTTTTTCTTAACAAAAGCTCTGAAAAAGCTGGTCACCCCTTTTCTTGATAGTATAGCTTGAATTTGCTTTTCCTAGAATGGAAAATAGATTGAAAGGGTTGTGTTTTTTTTTTTTTTTTAATTGAATTGCTTGAAGGCTTTTGTTTCTTTTTTTTGTCTGAAGCTTACATTTTCTATACTTCACAAGAACAATGTTATGCAAGGGCTGTTCAGTACAGTCTGGTGGAGCCAGGTCTTTAAAATCTGCTACTCCAAGCTCTGTTCCCCATCTCTGCTGTCTTCTCTTTAGGAAGCTCATTGTCTATATTCATCATTCTTTCTCCACCATCCACCTGTTTATACTTAAACATAGAAATCTCTGTCCCGGGATCCATTCTCCAAAATAACAGTGTATTAAGCTGACAGCATGTCACTGATACCGTGTTTGTTCATAAATATAAATATGTCTCATCAGCAATTACATTCTTCTTGTAGGATGCTTATCCTCAAGTTAAAGTGGCATAAGTCTAGAGTACACACAGCATTAATACAAATTTTAAGACCTACCCACAGCAGAACTTGTATTCTTTCAGTATTAACAGTGTAGTAAGGTACCATACTCTCTACATTTTTCATCCTATTCCTGCATCAATGCACTGTAAACTGCCATAAAAATTATTTTATCACTGTTTCTTATTTTCCAAAGACTGTTGACCTTCCCATATTTATTGTTTGGATTTGACTCAATAAAATTAGACCACAGGTGGAGAGGAGGCAGTGCTTTACCCGTTGGATTGTTTCATTACTTAACCCGTGACGTGTGTTTAGTTCCCTATATTTCTGATGAGAGCTTAAGTTGATGCCAATGCGTCTTCTTAAAACTGACTATAAGCACCTAAGGCTGGATGATTTTAAGTTCTGTAGCAGCAGAGCAAATAGATTACAGTGGAAATACGGGACAAATATAAAAAATGAATGTTGTTTTGAACAAGGTAAAGGATGGAGAATTGACCACACCTGCTTACCACGCAGACGCTGTGCCAAGGACAAGCTCAGAGATCTGGTATCAAGAGCTTGCTGCACAGTGACACGTTTAAGATTAACGTCTCACGGATTGCTAAAATAAACTAGCGTGGCTGTACAGCACTGCATTTTACATGAAAGAGTGCAGCATAGATTTATGCAGATTGGACTATGATAAGGTTGTTGGTAATCAGCTCATTTCAAAACAGTGTGCTGAGCAAAATGCAGAGTTTCACCTTGTTTCCTGAAAATTAGAGGTCTGAAGGCTATATAAAATTGGGTCTGGTTCTGAAACCATCTTGGGCGTTACTAGTTTTCACATTACTTTTTTGAGGGTAGCATGCACAGATGCTATATCAAAACCAGTCTTTCTGTGTACATGGCGTCTTTGAAAATCAGATTACACACACACACACACACACACACCCCACACCCCCCCAGTTCTCCTTTGCTAATAGTTGAGCAGGCCATTGTGAGGTTTGGGTTTAATTTGCTGGCATTAATGACAGAGCCTATTTAATGCATTAGTGGGTATGAGAAGGAATGTTATTGTTCTACTTAATGACAATAAGAAGGATGTAGTATCTGGGGCCCACTGAAACCATTAGAGTTCCCTGGCTGGGTTTTGTGGGTGTTACCCAGCTAAAGATCTTTAGCCATTACGACACAGGTTTACCTGTAGATTTCAGAATACCAAGCCTTGTAGCTATTCTCCAGGGGTGCCAGGTTGCAGAAGAAATATTTACTTTCTCTCTTCCTTATTCTAGTACATTTGTTTTCCCTAATTCTCTGCCACGTAACTAAGAAAAGTAAATCTGATGACTAAGTAACCTCTCATGTTGGATTATGGTTTAGATTTCTTAACAGCTGCCATTGTGTAAGTTTAATTTGACTCATGGGAGAAGAACTGTTATCAAATGTATGTTTCTTTGAAAGTTTTGGTAAAAGATAGTAATTTATAAAGTTTTTCTACATCTTAAGCCGTTATTAGCCATGTTTTGCTCATGCCACACTTTCCTGAACGGACAGATAGTGTGTAGCTGGTGGAGCTTTACTGACTTCCCTGATTAATGTTTCCAATTCTTTATTTAATGTTTTTTTTTTAAAAGTATAAACTGTGTGAGGTGGAAGAAATAGTACAAATCTGCAAAGATTTATCGCGGTGTTCATGTAGCAAAGTTGCATGTATATGCATGGGGAGGATGTATATGGGGGCAGTGATACCACAGAACACTAAACCATCACAACTGTTGCAGAGTTGCCTAGAAACTGCATCTATATGAAATTGTGTTCTGGTAAACTAGATTCCCAAGAACTTGGGCACCTAATAACTTAAAATACTGATTCTCAAAGTCTGGATCCATTAAGTTCTATCTTATCTTGCAACTGCAGACATTTCTTAGAGCTGTAGGTACCCCAGAAGTCTGCTGCCATTCAGAAACAGAATTACCCGTGTCTTGATTGTGGTGAATTGCCTGGTATCTGTGCTATTCCCAAAGAACAGGAGGATTCAGAAACAAGGTATTTTACCTACAGGGTACTATCTAATCCACATTTTATATGATTAACACCAGTTCTTTTCATCATCTACCTCGTTTGGACTACAGGAGGAAATAGTTTAAACGGGTGGGACTAGAGGTTTTGTAAGATGACTAACCTGCATTCAAAGCTTTGCTGCATATCAGGCAGAGGAAGGACTTGAAGATAGATTGTTTATAACATGCATTTGTGAGTGTTAATAGATATAGATAATTTGCTAAAAAGGACACTGATGTCATCTCAGTTTGCCTT
>VYZV01044684.1:16524-45039 GCA_013401275.1 Pandion haliaetus | reverse complement strand
AAAAAAAAAAAAAAAGAGAGAGAAAAAAAATCATTCTACTAACATGATTTTTTTTTTTTATTATCTGAACCAGATTCACATATTCATTGAGATAGATCTCCAACTAGGTCTGGAACATCCTACTCCTTTAGTTAATCAACAACTCATTTCCACCACATCTCATTTCCATCACAAAGTGACTATACAAATTTCTTGTTAAAATCCTTAACATGTAAAACCTTACAAATGGCTTAACACAATTATCATCTATCTCTAAACAAACAGATTTGGACTTCAAGCCACTTGGGTGCTTTCCATCCACTTAAGAAAAATAAGATTTTTTTTTTTATTATTTTTTTTTTTTCAGTCAAAGGCTAACTTTTGTTACATCAATAAGCAAAGCATCTAGGCTAGGTCTCAGAGTCCAATTTCTGCTTAAGCCATTACCATTAGAAAAAGGAAAGGAAAAAAAAAAAAAATCACACACACACATGCTGCTTAAAAATAAAAACTCCTCAGGTACCATCAAAGAACTGCTGGGCAGCACTTTCCCCTCTATGGTTCACACAGATCTGTAACATTTCAGGTAATGGAACGAAGCACCTCAGTTACTTTCATCAAGTATCTCCATATAACATCATAGCTCTTTTTCTATGCTCTATAGCTTCCCCTTACACCATTCTGAAGAAGCCTTCCTTGTTCTGTGGCTGAAGTCTTGACTATGCCTCATATAAATCTGAGGATATCAAGGGGACATCTGCCAGTTTTCTGCCGCCTTTATAAAAAAGCTGCACCCGCATTCTTTTGTATGAACTTTTATCTCATCTCCTACATTTGATGAACTTCGGGGGGGCGGGGGGAGGGGGGAACTCCAGTGTCAACCATCATAGGTGGAAGAAATGAAACTCCCTAATAAAAGCAATATTCTATGGACAGGCTTGGAATGTGTTTGTGTATCATGGGAGTCATATGTGGTAATTAAAATCCTGGTGAAGGTACATACTCAGTAGAATGTTACTTGACTACGCTTTGTCATTCCACAGAGGAACAGAAAAAAGTATCCAGAAATCATTATTTTGTTCTTTTAGGTGGCTTTTTTTTGTGCATATAACCCCATCAATTTAAACCCTCAAATGCTTATAAGCATTTCAGTCTATTTTTTGTGAAAAATCCAAATTCTGCATTTACGTATTAATTTTTTCTTTTAATGGACCGAGAGGTCAGGCACAAGAAGAAACAGAATAAATTGTTTCTCTGTTCTGTTATTGTAGGATAAATAATTCTGATGGAATTTTTCCTTAAAAATATAATCAGCAAAAAATAATCCTTGGTGCATAATGAGCAGACCAGGAAAAATCCAGGTTAGTCTTTTTTCTTAATTTATAATAGCTTGCTACAGAAAAGCAACCTAACAGTAAGATCCTTCATTCAGAAAATAACTTATTCACTTCTCAAACGCTATTAAAGTGTATTTTGAGAATTAAGATCTTAGTACAAGTTAATAGGTCACAAGACTTCAGTCCCTTCTGAAGCAAATGGATTGCGTACCACATAAGAGAAATTTAATAAAATTGTTATTACAGTCTAAGAGTGAGAGTTTTTTCCGACCATAAAAATGATGGATATTGATTTCAGAGAATTCTCTCCAGTCTAGAGTGGTATCCTCTTTTATAACTGTATAATTTAATTAGGTGTTTTAGCTTAGAAATACTATTAGCAATTTTGAGCACTTAGAACCTCTCCCCTGCCAATCCCTACCGTATGTAAAGAAATTGACCTTTGATTACAGCAAATAAGTATTTTTCTGTGGCTTCCTGATTTTTGTAGAAATTTGATTAAAAAAAACACCAAGCCCCATGGTCCTTGGGAAAATTGAGTTCAAATTAAGCCTTATGTGAAAACAGTAACTGGCAGGATGTGACACAGGCTGGCAGGGCTAACTTATCTTGTATAAACTGTGACCAGTGCCTCCTTTATTTAATTTTTTATTTTAATTTTGAAGCCAAATTTAAAGAATAATTACAGTATTCCTCTGTTCTTTTCCAGAGGAAAGAACATGTGTGTTGGCAAAATACCAGTACTTGCTGCCACAATATCCTAGCAGCGCTGCAAATACAAAGTAGGGTAAAGATTGATCACGTTTTACATTTATTTGCAGCTTTTCTTTAGAAGTACAATAAGCGCAAATAAGAAAAGAAATATTTGCCACCAGGAAATTTCGTTAGCTGGTTTTGAAACCACACTGAAGTGTTAGAAAGACCAATGGCTCTATTACAACTCTTATGAACCACAGGAAAACAATGTTCTTGGGAGTATTGTGTAATGGTATAACACACATGTTTGTCTGGACCTCAAAATGTCAGATTACAAGTGATTTCCATTATCAGAAGTTGAAATGTACTGTTATAAAATCATATTAACCTACAGTTATACAAACATACCTGGGTTTAAAGTGCAATCAATAGAGGATGCTTGGAAATTAGAGTAAGCACCTTTAAAAATGATAAGGGGACTTGGATTTGATTTGAAGCCCCTGTTAGGAAACCAGGGTTTGGCAGAATTTGGCTCAAGGGTGAAAAGCCAGGTGTGATGCCAGGTGAAACCCAGAATGAAACCTTCACCCATCTCTGCCCTTGTGGCTCAGGAGCCAAAAGGAACTTTACAGCAAGGGACCTTAACCCTTGAGTAAGCTGCAGCAATGGTGATTATGGTAGTAAAGACTGCAGTGAACCATTTAATCTTCTTCTGCAGATCATGGAGGACAACTGCAGAATAATAGCTTCATCCGGTTCATGAACATGAGGGGTTTTTCTCTCTCCCATTAAAATGCTATTTTGCTCTTAACTATTGAAGAGAAGAGATATTTTCTTGCTTTCTATTTGTTATAAATACAAAACTCTATTTCCTTCTGTGTTTTTTAGCTGAGCTGTGCCAAGTGACTTATCAGAGGCATCTAGCGACCTCCACTTGGATCCTTCACATGTAACTTATGTCAGTGGAACAAGGTGGTGGTAGCATTTACAAGAACTGATCACACTGTCTACAGGTAAAATTAAGACTTTCTGCTCTAAAATGCTGCTCATAATTAAAACAAAGCCACATTGAAGTTTGTCATCCCAGCTGTCCATATCTTGCCGAATTCTTTGCTGGCTGTTTTTAAAGCTCAGCAAAAATGGCCTTAGCCCTCCTCTGAGAAGGGGAGACACTAGATTCCGCACGCTGTGCTCTTTCTGATATTCCCAGGCATAAGGGAACTGCTGGGGACAGTCTGACAATTATTTGGAAGGGAAAAGGAAATGCAGAAAGCACAGGACTAGGTGGTAGCAAGGTAGGATGGAAACATCAGCAGAACAGCACAAAATCAAGGTAAACAAAATATAAGTGGGGTTGGGGCCATTTAAATACAAACAGAGAATAAGAAAAGAATTTTCAAGGTTGTCTGAGGATGACTAGCACTATGAAGAGAAAAAATAACTTTCAGCAGGTTAAGTATACAAAGGAAAGGCTAAGCAACAGTCTCACAGAAGGAACACACAACCACTTTCATAAACCAAAATTCAACTCTAGTGTCCGTGTTTCCCATGAAAGGCAGGTCCTGCTTGACCAACCTCGTCTCCTTCTATGACCAGGTGACCCGCCTAGCAGACAAGGGGAAGGCTGTGGAGGTTGTCTACCTGGACTTCAGTAAGGCCTTTGACACTGCCTCTCATGGTATACTCCCGGAGAAGCTGGCAGCACATGGCTGAGAGAAGTGTACTCTTTGCTGGGTAAAAAACTGGCTGGCTGGCTGATCTCAGAGAGTTGTGGTGGATGGAGTTAAGTCCAGTTGGTGGCCAGTCACAAGGGGTGTTTCCCCAGGGCTCAGTACTGGGGCCAGTTCTGTTTAATATCTTTATCAATGATCTGGACAAGGGGATCGAGTGCACCCTCAGGAAGCTTGCAGATGACACCAAGTTGGGAGGGAGGGTTGATCTGTTCGAGGGTAGGAAGGCTCTGCAGAGGGATCTGCACAGGCTGGAGCGTTGGGCCGAGGCCAATTGCATGAGGTTCAACAAGGCCAAGTGCCAGGTCCTGCACTTTGGTCACAGCAACCCCCGTGCAACGCTACAGTCTTGGGGAAGAGTGGCTGGAAAGCTGCCCAGCAGAAAAGGACCTGGGGGTGCTGGCTGACAGCCGGCTGAATATGAGCCGGCAGTGTGCCCAGGCGGCCAAGAAGGCCAACGGCATCCTGGCCTGTATCAGAAACAGTGCGGCCAGCAGGAGCAGGGAAGTGATCGTCCCCCTATACTCAGCACTGGTGAGGCCGCACCTCAAGAACTGTGTTCAGTTTGGGGCCCCTCGCTACAGGAAAGACACTGAGGGGCTGGAGCGTGTCCAGAGAAGGGCAACGAAGCTGGTGAGGGGCCTGGAGCACAAGTCTGATGAGGAGCGGCTGAGGGACCTGGGGTTGTTTAGCCTGGGGAAAAGGAGGCTGAGGGGAGACCTTATTGCTCTCTACAACTCCCTGAAAGGAGGTTGTAGTGAGGTGGGTGCTGGTCTCGTCTATCAAGTAACTAGTGATAGGATGAGAAGAAATGGCCTCAAGTTGCTGTAGGGGAGGTTTCGCTTGGATATTAGGAAAAATTTCTTGACTGGAAGGGTTGTCAGGCATTGGAACAGGCTGCCCAGGGAAGTGGTGGAGTCACCATCCCTGGAGGCGTTCAAAAAGCACATAGACATGGCACTTCAGGACATGGTTTAGGGGCATGGTGGTGTTGGGTTGTCTTTTGGACTCTATCGTAAAGGTCTTTTCCAACCTAAACGATTCTATGATTTCTTGAAACAGCTAAGAAAGCAGTGTTGACTAACTTTTGTCCTTAGCATCTTTTGCCTACATTATGCAAGAGAACTTAGTCTCAGAATATCCTTAATTTGCTTCACTAGCACTGAAATTATAAAACTTCTTAATCATATATATGGAAACACAGAAAAGTTGCCTCAATGCTCAAAAAAAAATCATGTGTTCTTTATCAGATCTGCATCCTTGAATCTTCCTGCACTTCTGTGATGTGTCTCAAAGGAAGTTGAGAAAATATAGTTTACAAGTTATGACAGTTATACAGGATATTCTATTAGGCAATCATAACCAAGCATAGTAGAAATGTAACTATTTTGAAATACCTATTTTAGCTTGCTCCATCTTATCAATATGCTGATACAAATCAAGAGAAGAAAAGGTTAAAATTTATCAAATCTGCATTGGTTCTCCTCAGGTGTTTATCACACAAGAAAACTTCTGTCTCCCTGCAGGTTTCCCATGCCATCAGTCAGCATGTGAAACCCACTTAAAGGAGGCCAAGCCTCATCCTCTTCTCACGCTTGTCTAACCTGCTGTTACTTCCAGATGCATTTGAAGTGCTGAAGTTTTTTTTGCCACAGTTGCAAAGGCCCAGATGCTGCCAGTGAACCTCTCCTATAGCTCATCTGGATGCCAGGTAACAGCTTGTCTCAAGTTCCGGGTTAGGTTTTTTTTTCCCCTCCGTAAAACAAATAGAAAGCCTCAGCCAAAAGAATGTTAAAATCATTAAGTCAAACACTCAAAAGCTAAGAAACTTGAAATTTAACAAGAAACTTTAAACAAAGGTTACTCAGGCAAATTTAAAACAGCCCCTCTTCTGTCAAGTTACATACATTAGAGTACCGCTTATTTATTTTTCACAGGACTGGTGCCTTTTCCAGGGCACTTAAACAATGCTGCAGGAATTAATCAGGCTTCTGTGAGCACACCACTAGTGATAAAGGACTCTACATCAGTTGAAGTATGAAAGTGCAGAGTACAGGTGCAAAGTGCCTGTGGAGGTGACCTAGGCTTACATGGATCCAGTAGCATCTTAGGCAAATATGGATATTGCTCACATTCCCCATCTAATCTCAAAGCACCTATTCCTCAACAGACTCAGCTGTTAGCCTCATTGCAACACCAGGATGTGACCACATCTTATTTGTTTGAACTTGAGCACAGCCTGAAACTCCTTTCCTAAAAGTCTCCCTTAGATAGAAACAGCTCTCAGCTGAGAATAACTTAAAATTCATGGCAATGCACTTCCATTTCAGCAATGCTCCACAGCTTGAGGACTCTCTACTTACAGGACTGGTTTAGAGCAGCTTTTTCCTTCACTGGAAGGTCACTGTTGTGTTGGATAAAACTGCTATTTATGCTATATAAACCCCTGGAGTATTCTGCAAGTTATTTAAGTATGTGCTTCTGTGGCTGTTACCTCTACATATGCTGCAGAAGTACCATTGTCTTTTGGCTTTGCTGCTACAAATATGAGATTCTGTTTAGTTACAGGACTTCAGTAATTATCACTGATAAGGTCTCAGTCTATAATGAAAATTGTGGTGGTGTTCCTGGTGCATATTACAGTTCAGGTGAACTTGGCTTGGCTTATCTTCAGAGGCATTTAAAATTTAACATTTACACAGCCATTCTGTGGAAACAGTAGATATTTTGAATATGTATTGAGAAATTGGTCTGTTCCAATTGCACCAGGGCTGGTTTTTTAAAACTCGTGAAAGTGTTTCTACAAATCAAGAAAGTACCCTCAAATATTTTCCTCACATTTAAGTGTGTTTACCTCTTGAAGAAAACCACCCCCCATCATTCAAGTTAATGTTCATTAAATGTCTATTCATATGCAAATTCATATCATATTACATGCTCTTTGTATTGCCTGTAGGTAACAACATGAGTCTCAAGTTACATGCCCTATAAATTAGACCATTTAATGAGTCTTATTTCATACTGAAGCTGCTAGGTAAGTTGAACATCTTTAAATATGTTTTCATTTAAATTATGTTGAATCCTATTAAACTGTATCACAATCCTTTCCATTTTAGATTTTTTTCATCTCAACTTTTTTATTAAAACTTTCACCTAATTTTACAGATAATATCACCTCAGGTGAAGATACTTTGAAAGATGGATGCCGTAATGGAAGGATAAGCATTAACAATCATTTCACTCTTAAACCAATTGATAAAGACAGCATATCCCAGTTTATCTTAACCTGACTTTCTCTTGCTAAAGCAGACACGTGTCTATTGATCCCCTGTAAAATTAAGACCAAAACTATAGCTTTTTGCATGGGAAAAATGGCATATAATGCTATCTGTTGCACAAAAAGGAGCTTTGAAGGAGATGTTTTGGTTTTCTGCCCTGTAGACTCTCGTAGACTAGCAGACTGAGTCTTTTGGAAAAATATTTTAATTATTGGAAATAACCTAACTTTGCAACTACATCAATGACATTGATGTCACTGAGAGCAAAGCTCAAGGTACATAAAACTTCAAACTTAGATGGCAAAATTCTGAAACATGGCCTTTTTTTTTTAATGCAGGAATCTACACTGGAGTGTTTTACATTTGGTTCTAAATAATGCTGTCTCCACAGTTGTTCCACAAAATCTTAGGAGTAGCTTTTTCCCTGCTCGTGTACTGTGCTCAAGGTAAACCTGCAGTAGTTTTTCCACCACCTGGTTTCGGGAACTTGTCTGAAGATCAGATAGATGAAAGATTTATGCTAGGTACATACAGTTACCATCTCCACTTTTATCTAGATGTACTGTTGCGTTCTATTTTTATGCTTTGTAAACTCAGTGCTATCTTCTATAATCTGATGTGGGTTCTTCTTGATAGAAAATAAACAGATCTTTATTAATTCCTTGTATGAAGTAAGATACTTAAATCTCTCCTACTTAATGATGCAATGATTCAATTCACAGAGAAAAGGATATCATTTTCCATAACACAGGGCACAAGAAACTTGTTGCTAGGTATTAGGTCGAAGCTGCAAGCAAGTGCTTGAACAGCCTGAAGGATTCTGTCAACAACCCCTAGACACAGTTAAAAATCAACTAAACCTACTGCACAAGTGCCAGTGTTTTGCCTGGACTGGCTCAATCACTTAGAGTGAAGACTAACTCAGTTTGCTAATTCAAGTTTTCCGTAAACATCACTGCTCTGCAGGTAGTTTCCAGGAATGTATTCCCTATCCTGACAAAGATGTGTGAAAAGATCCCCTATTAAAACACATCAGTAAACTAAAACAGGTCAAACATACATTTTCAAAGTTCATATTAATTTCACATGATTACCTCCGCTTTACCTTGAAAGCCAAGATTCAAACTGCAATGCAAAGTGTCTAACAGCTGATTTTGTTCATAGGTTCGGATCTGCTGGTTGATAGTGAAATGGAAGGTGTTATCTGTCAAATAGATTATCGGCTTTCCAGACTTGAAAGAGGTAATTTATCTGCCTTTACTTTCTGCTGTAGCTGGATTAGGGGGCATAAATGAGAGGAGCAACAAAATGGCTTCTTAGGAAAAAGGCAGAATTTTCTGCAGTTTTGTTATATCCCATTTATATTTTGTTCACTGGTAGATTGGGGGAGAGGGACTAGTTTTTCATAACTAGTGGGAGACACCTAGGTCACAGCTCTGAAGTATGGGTGCAAGCAAGTCAGAAATTTATCGGATTAAAATCCCTGCCTATGCAGAAGTGCTCCATGGGCACCTCATGCTCCTAACAAACTGAACACTAAAAACACACCAAAACAATCACAGCCAGATCACATCTAAGATCCTATTCACTCAAGGACTGACATACACCCCTGTATACTGCAAACCATCTCAGCGAGCTTATACAGAGAGTCTCAAACAAAATAATAATATACTTTTTCCAAGTGTAGAATTTCTCGTTTCCTTCCCTCCTTCTCAACCCCCTTTTGTGCTTCTCCTATTTCATTTTCTGTACATTTATATGTTCCTTCCCTTTTTCCCCCCTCCCCTTTTCATATTTCTTCTGGCTTTTGGGGTTTATCTTTTGTCTTTTTTTTTTTTCCTTTGATTTCAAGTTTCCCTCTCCTTTGCCTTTTCCTGGGTTTAATCTACAGTTATGGAGGAAAAGAGCAGGAATTACAATTGCCAGAAAAGTGAGCACAAAACAATGCATAAAAGATTAACAGCTTTCACCTCATCTTGCAGTCTTCTACTTCCTAAAGATGATAACAGCATCTGGCGGAAAAATATTTGCTACCAGTGAGAAAAAAGCCGATTTCCATACTACACTGACAAAATGCAGAGAGGCTGGAGGGTCTATTGCCACTCCAAGGAACCCAAATGAGAATGATGCCATTCTGTTCTTTGTGAAAACTTTTAATACCTATGCCTACCTGGGGATAAAGGAATGTCTAATTCCAAACAGATTCCAGTTCCTGGATGGTACGCAGCTGAGCTACACTAACTGGCATTTAAATGAACCTTCTGGCAAAGGGGAAGAGGAATGCGTGGAGATGTACACTGATGGCACTTGGAATGACAAAAGGTGCAACAAGAATCGCCTTATTGTCTGTCAGTTCTAGTGCTTCCCCCTGCTGCTCTCCACCAGGCTCCCTGGAATATGCTCTCCTATCCCTTGTCTCTTCATTTGTAGCTGGTGAACTCAGATAATACAGCATGAAAAATAAAAAGTCACTGTTTCCTAGCCTGATTTGTCATAAAGAGCAGATTACTTATAATGAAAGCAGGGGCCACTTTGTTCTGTTATTCATTGCCCCAAGTTTCTCGATAAAACTGCCTGTGGGTTCCTACTGCTCTGTTAACCTGCTGATTTATTACAAGAGCAAAAAGTAGATTTCTTGGGTACTACCTAAAGTGACTTGCAGCCACAAGATCTTCCAGCACCCTTTTACCCACAAGCCTCTACATTGTGTGTATTTTGATCCCTTTCTGTAAGTTTCCCTCAAGCCTACCCATACTGACTCCTACTACCACTGCTGTTGTTCAGCCCGCATTTCTTTGGCCATCCTCACCCGTAACAGATCCCCTGAAAGAAGAAATAAGCAGTGCTGCTAGGGCAGTGCAGAGCTACAAGCACAAGGGGGACTCGCCCACCTTACATTTCCCATGGGAAAGCTTTAGAGTCAGCAGGTCTTTAGCCTTCATATACCTGAAAAGCGCTGGCCAGAAGCCACCTATCCTAAGCCCCTCCAGCAACTCCTGATCCCTTTCCTGACTCAAAGCCATAGCAGCACAAGAAGCCCAAGGTCCCATGCCACGTGGGATGTGTGTAGAAGAAAACACACAGGAGCCAACAGGAGTTACAGTGCCCATGTGGTTTAGGGAGATCAGCAGAGCCACAACAAGGCCATTTTTTTTTTAAGCTACATTGTAGAGAGATTCAGATACAGCTAATTTGTGCTGTGCTTATTGCAGAAGCTGCTCAGGGCCTGCACCCTCCAGCTCAAGCTGAAAGATTAAGACAAAGCTTTCTGAACAACTTTGTTACTGGGGTCCAGCCACCTCCTGAAGTTCAGTATTCCCAAGGTTAGATTCACAGTTATGCAGCGTAACAGGCACATCCAGAGATGACTTTTTCCTTCCCCTGGGGCAATTGACTTCAACATAGCTTAGGCAATGATGGCTCTGCATAAGCTCCATGGCACAGTACAAAGGCTGGTTGAGCATCTGGGCATGCCTCTGTATGCATAAAGCCAAATGCCTGGCTATCAGTCACACTCATGTGCTTTATCAGTTCCAACTTGGTCATGGAGAGCTGAGCAAGGAAACATCCAGCTCTAGAGCCAGACCAGCTCCTCTCACCCTCTGTGTGACAGAGAGACAGAATAGTCAAAGTATGAAGGTAACTGGGGAGGGAACATGAGCTCACAGCTGGTGTGAATGCAGGGGCCAGCAAAGGGGCTGCATGGAGCCTCATAGTCATGCACATTGCTCTAATTCCAGAGCAGCAACTGGCCATGCACAACATTCCTGCACTGGCTTAAATTCAGTTACTCAAATATTTCGAGGACACATTCTCACCACCTGCTCTGTGACAAGGCATGGATCTTCCTGGCCTCCATTCGGCCCTCTGCTCAACCTCATGTCCTGTGAATCATTCTTGCTGTTACTCTCTGAAAACTAAGCAATTTCTCTTACAGGTGTTTACTCAGGATGATTAACACAACAGGGCTAATGTCAAACCAAGACACCTTTCTGCTTGAACAATTTGGTGCCTGCAGGTGGTCTACCTCCACAGGTTAATTAATTATTCACTGCAGCAATATTCAAGCCCTTCGTCACAATACACATACTAGTGTTTCCCTGTTCCAGGAGCTGTAAAGTTATCCCAACATATGCAAAGAGAAAACACTTGTGAGCGAAGTCCTCAGTTTATCCAGTGCATCTGTTTGGCGCATAAGGAGATCTACAAGCTGTTAACTAATGCCCCATTTCTGGACAACATAACCAAAATTAAAACTGCTGAATCCTTTATCATGTAAGGTCTAGACAGACTGCTATGTTAACCCAGTTGAAACAGGTACGTAGAAGGGAATAAGGACTCAGGAGTCCAGAGGCACTGTTTCACTTTCAAACTCTGTTCTTATTCTTACAAATGTTTTACAGCTCACCACTATCTGCCTGCACCCATCAGCTCACCTCCCCAGTCTTAAGCCTCGCGTGACTCCTGTTGTGAAACTAACTCTGGCACAAGCACAAGGAAACAGGAACACAGGCATTGCCTTGCACAGTAGTTTTCCACTCATCGTATTCCAATAAAGTTTAGAACATTTGCAATGATTAATATCAGCCTGAGAATGAAGTTGGACCCCCTCCCCAAACATTTAAAGCCATGGTAATTTTTTTTGTTTTATCCTGCTTATCTCCAGGGGATTACAGAGTTATCTCACAATTCAAGCTAATTGCAGGTGTGTGTAAGAAAGTGGCTGCTTTCAGTGTCAGTCTATGTGCCACAGCAGAAATGTTGCCCCACTGTCCTGTGTTAGGGCATTTTCCCCCGTGACTCCCAGGGAAGAGGGTAAAGGACTTAATGTGTTACCCCACAGCTACAGATGCTATTCCTGCTCAGACAGTCTAGCTGCTTCTGGCTCTATATGAGGACATAAAACCTCAAACAAAGCAAATATTTCTCACCCTGCCTGAAGCTGCTCCCTCCAGCAACCCTGCTGACAGCAGGCAGGTCTAAAACAGGCAACCTTGGCCTAAAAAGCAGATTGGTTCAGCATTTGGGCACCTAATGTATTTCCTGAATCTGAAAGAGAGGACAGCACAGCACCCTCTGATTTGTAGACGGACATTTTTCCCCACAACTGGCAACTGTTTACTTTGAAGTTACTTTCTGAAACATTTCTGAACTTACTTTAAAAGCCTAATCCACCCTATCCTAACCTTAAATACTAGTTGTGCCTTATAAGACTGCCACCATTTGCCATGTATTTACCAGTACTTGTGCATGTACTGGATCATCCATCTTGCTGACAAGCCAAACTGTGACGTTGTTCAATTATCGGTCAATGGAGAGAACCCCTTCGAAAGGTGAGAGTAATGACTCCACTACCAGGATTAAGATTAAAATCTTACTCTTAAGAGTTAGTAAAAAACAGGATAAGCAGATTTCTTAGAAAGAAGCTTTAAAAGGAACTTGGCTTTAGCAAGATCAATGAAATTCGTGTCAAGTATCAAGAGGTGGAAGTCACATGTCTAGTTTGGGGGGAAAAGTGTTACTGATTCTGCCTTGTACAGTGGAAAACAATTATTTCCTTTCTTTTCCCCCAGACAAATGTTCAGAAGGTTGTTTTTAATTCTATAAAAATATCCATCATGTGAAAAATTATTCTTCACAGTTAATTTCTGTAATGATACCCTACCTCATATTTTCTGTGTTTCATAAGGCTTTTAAAAAAACCCCTATTGGCAGTTAGGTGACTTTGAGGTCTAAAGGGACACGCTTGAAGTCTGAACTTTGGTTTCTGTAGGGGCAAACATACAGAAACATACAGATATACCCATTCCAAGACAGATAGTTGCATAGACTTCATTGTTCCCACCAATGGGTTTTTAACCCAGGCTACAGTTTGGGCTTCACATCTTTCCCTGTCATCAGACAAGTGTTAGATGCAGCAGTGTGCACAGGTAAGAGGGCCAGTTCTCAGGGACTGTGTAATACCACCTCCACAACAGCGTGGAGCAGAGCCAGAGCTGGCTTAGCAAAACCTTGGAAAAGGTTTCTGTGTGCTTTTTATTCCATAGGCTAGATACTGCAGCAGCTTGACTGTAGCCGTGATTTTTCAAATACTTAAATAAAGCTAAGCTTGCTGCTCACAAGTGGGTCGTTGAACATACACAGTTGGAAGAGAGTTGGATCTGCAACAACCTTAGGGGCATCAGCCTTCATGCTCTGAAGGCTGCATGTGCTACTCATTAAATAACTCAGATTCTGACTGGTTATTATTATCAGATTATTCATTTCTGAGTAAATAAGATGATTTACAAGGAAAGCCCAAGTGGTTTCCTTTCAAAAAAAGGGCCATCATTTCTCACTACAAGTGACTGCCTCCTAAAGCAGCTTGTGCATGTATGAACAGCCAGCTATTGTTTTGCTGATCCTGAGCAAACTGTGGTCAAGGCAGAACAGCTTCATCCTTTCTTTGGAAAGGATTGTGCCACTTTAAGAATACCAAGTGGGAGGTGATATACACTGTACAAACAAGCACCTGTGCACAGTGCTGCGCTCACCTTGGCCTCACACGGCTGAGGGGACACTGCCCTCGCCCTCCCTGGTTTGTCCCACAGGTTGAACACCTTCTCTGACACACACTCTTGCTGCCTGACAGCAGAGGATGGACACCCAAACGAAGCAACTCGATTTTATCTGCAAGACTTGCAAGACACCTTCACGGCACTGAGAAGGTAAGAGTGGACAGAAAAGAGCTGAATGCCTACAAGACCACACCAGCTTTCAAGAAAGCCAGAACTGATTTCAGGTATTTGAGTCGAGAAAGATGCAAACTTTCAACCCAAATTCAACTGCTTGCTGGCCTTTCTGCAAAAATAAGGGGATAGCTAAGTGATTTCTAATTTGGTTAAGAGGTTGTCAGCATGGAAGGGATGAAGGGGAAAGTATAGAATAAATTGCATGAATAGCAACTCTAAGCTCACTAATCTCAAAGCAGTTTGCTAAACAGTTAGAGAGCTACGTCTGCAAGTGCACTGCATAAGGCAATCCTTATTTCCTTTTAAAGTTAGCAGACCATCAGCTTATATAAGTTTATTCAAAAGTGTTTAAAGTCTAAATATTTCAGAACATGAAATGTCTATTTGACTTATAGATGTCTAAAACCCCTCTCTGCAATACATTCAAGAGTCAGAAAACAAATGGACATATGCTAGGAACTCTAAGATAACACGTAAAGCCACCTTATTAGATTAAATACAGAAATCAGAATTTACATGTCCAGAAAAAAGCAATTTATGCATACTTTAAATAACAGCTGAGAAACAGTTCTGTTGCATTTTAACTTTCATCGTAGTCACCCACTTACTTTGGAAGCAAGGTGAAACATACTGCAACTAAAGGCATGATCAGCAAAATCCCATCAGTGTGCTATACTATTTTTGCATTATTAAATATGCTCTGTCTTCATCATACCTTTCTCTTTTGAAGTCTTCTCCAAAATTTTATACATCTGATTTCTGCACCCAAACTTCACATTGTTTTTAAAATTCTTTAAGCTAGATTTGCATCCTCTGGTGACTTTACTCGCAGAAAGCTAAATATACATAGGTTTTACTCAAAAGTAATCAGACTAAAGTACGGCATGCTTTATAAAGTCTGAAATCCTTTTAAAAACAAATACCAAACTATTTATAATTAGCACTTTATTCAGTTGTTACTTGTAGAGGAGATGTTTACAATAAAAGCAAACTCGGTGATATTTCATTTAATATTTTATGATTCCAAGCATTTTCATAACACCCTGGTTTGAAAGGTTTGGCCCTCTAGAGGTCAAAGCAGTGTTATTAGATCTTTCTGAGATTTCACATAGCTGAAATACAGCCTTTTCCTCTAAGGTACTAAACTCATGAATTTGCTTTGTTTTTCACAGGAGTTTTAAGTGACACTTTTAACTTGCAGTATAGTTCTCTTGATCACCACCCTCATTTCAAGTCAATTACTGTGCAAGAAATCCAGGTCTCGGAACTTTTCACATGCCTACTGTTTGCTCTCTGCGTATAGTCGCGGAAGCGGCATAGGAATTCACCTTTCTGCAGTTGCACACTGTTACAAGGCACACTATGGACATTGCAGCAGTGATGACCTCTTCAGAAAACTAGTCTAGACATGTGTAGTTATCTTTAAATATTAATAGTAAGTTGGCAGTTACGTTAGACAACAAGTACAGAGTATCACTTGTTTTCCCCACTTGAAGGCTAAAGATTTAAATCACTGAGTGGAACAGGAAGCAGAACAAATTCATTGCTGTTGCTGGTTTAGCCCTTTTGACTTGTTCTTCCCTTAAAATAAGTACATGCCTGAGAGAAGAGGTGTTCGGACTTCTGCAAAGTGTTCTGCTGCTCCAGTTGTGCTAAAGAAACTGGGAGTTGATCTTTGTATCTAACTGGGCAGCTCTCACATCTGGATAATAATACCCCTCCCACAAAGAGCTATAAGCCCCGTTTGTGTAAGATACTGGAAATTCATTATTACATATCTGGTTTTATCTGATAAACTCAATTAGCATAATTTAGTGGCATTGCTGACCTGCTAAGATATAAAAAATTATTACGTAAAGAGATAACTAATATTCCATCTTTAACATTTCAGATACATGTTTTCAATTAGTACTATTGATTCTGTTTTTTCATCCAATCTGACCGCATTAATCTCTATCAGGAGATTAATCTTTACCAGGCAAACTAGCAATTGAGCACTGCTACTTGATTACACAAAGATAAGTCTGCAACCAAGGTATTCCCAAGAGCGCCAACACAACCACTTTATGTAGAAGTTCCTTTGTACTGTCTGCTCTAGCTTCATTCTGTTTTAGTAATAATGAAAACACACTTATACTGAATAGGACCCTGCCTTTGGGGATAGAGAAGAAAAAGGGAAGGATTGATTCTCACTTAAACATTACTGAACAGTAAATGAATGGCCTAGGGCTCTTGTAGAACATTTGTCCTGGCTGATTGGTCTTTCTTAAAGCCACAATCATTTTCTTCAATATAGGAACAGTTTTTCTCCTCCCCCCAACATGAATGTGGAAAAGTCTAAACAAATTGTGATGATCACTTGACAAGATACATGATAAACACCAGTGCCCTGCAACCTGCTTCAGGGACAGCAGCAAACCCAAGCCTTGCAATATATGTTTCCAGCCAGGTCTTTGCACATGATACTGCCCAGATCCATAAGCCAACATTTGTCAGTATTTTCTTGCCTACAAGAACATCTGGGGTAGAACCTGAGGCTGTTGCCAAGAGTTTCAAGTAACACTAGAAAAAAAGAAACCTTAGAGCAGGCCACCCAGCAGAAAATTAAACACCAAATTCACCTGTTTGGACATCAGTCAAGGGTCTAATTTCCTTGATGTACTTCCATAAATACTCAGACACACAAGCCTATAAGCCAGTGTCAGCCTGAGGCATGTTTATGCTTGCTTTACAAATATTTAGCAGCAAGGTTTTTACTCAGTAAGAAGCACACCAAGTAGTTCACCAGTGGGGAATTTGTTCTGTTGCAGGTGCCGAGGTTCTCGCCTGCCTGAAGTCATCCAACTCCAGAATTCATTTAACAGTCACAGGATTTACACAGAATCAGTTCTTTCCAAAAGCATGTAAATATATGTTGGGGGAGATGAAGGAACTGCAGCTTTTCTGTTGGAACTCAAGATGAGAAAAGCCAGACAGTTTTTGCCCACATTTGTTTGCTTCCAACTGAGTGAGTCTTTTGCTCTCAGGTGCTTTTTGATTGACATTAAGTGCTGTAGTTACTAATCAGAATATCCTGATAGAAACAAGAGAAAATATAACTCAATTCACTGATATGAAACAAGACTTTCAGACTTTGATCCATTCTGCCTCTTGGTGGCTGCACTTACAAATTCACTAGGCTCCCAAAGAATTTTTTAAAACCTGTTTTTCTGTTCCCAGAGGTTAGCCAGCAGTACTAGATTTGTGACCTTTCCAAGTAGAGATAAAAAATTATTACATGCTAGTCAATTACTCTGAAGTTTGGAGGAAGACAAATTATATAAGTAGGTGCAAATTCAGATACCAGAACAACTTTTTGCCCCATGCAAAACATCTTCAGAGGAACCACACAACTGAGAGCAAGTAACAGACCTGTGGGCCACCTTCTCCCAATAGCATCTCCCTCAGGGACCTTCTCCTGTTACAATGACCCCTATAAGCTTTGGAAGACTGTCTCTAAGCTTTACACTACTTCTATAGACTGCAGATAAGCCTTTTTTTGCATAACAGTGTTGCTACCTTTAGCATTTGGCCTCATGGTACATTGAGGAAGTATAGCTCCCCCCCCCCAGTTGTGATAGGGGGATAAATACATCTGGGTTTTTGTAAGGTTTTCCCTACTGTTAGTTCTCTAAAATCAATTCATGTGTAACTTGGAGGAAAAAATGCAAGATTAGCAGAGAAAAATAACTGACTTTTTAGAATAGGTTCATTACAGCTAGAATCAAAGCTTACATTCAATACAGCAATGTCTGCAGCAGGCAGGACAAGCACTCTTAAATTGTTTCAGCTGGTAGGGAAAGATTGGGGGTAGATTCCTTGCAGGGCAGAAGCCACAAGGCAGCTGTCTCAGCTGCACCCTGCCCATCGACTTCACTGGGCAAGAGAGCAGCCCATGTCAAAGAGTAAATCACCTTGTCTGCCTATGTCTGCTTGCTCCTAATAATCAAAAAAGTTAAGGATTCAAATCAAGCAGTCCAACAATATTTTCTGACTTTTCTATACTGCAGCAGGCTATAAGCTGGCAGACAAGTACACCAGCTAAATACACTATAATGCAAGTCTTGTGTCCTGCTTACATAGTCCTCTGCAACAGTTGTGTGCCAGGATCTTAAAGCTATTACAATTCATAAATGGATCTGTGCTAAGGGGAGCAGTGAAGCAATCCACAATCTAAAGGCACCCATTTTTACAAGGCCTACATCGGATTGCATTAAACATATGCAGGCAATGAAGCATACCAGCTTCACTTCCAGAATTATGTAACAAGGCTATGATTTTGTTTTCTGTGGAGGGTATAAGATAGGATTGTGATTTTTCTAAGAAAGGATTCTGTCCGCTGTGCTAAGATGACCCCTTCTTTAGTGTCCAAAAAGGTCTTTCATCAACTACAGTTCAGAAAAAAACCCACTTTAATTTGTGTAGCCTTCAGGCAAATCTTAAGTGAAACACTGGAAATGGAAGGTGCAGCCAGAAATCAACTTCTCTAATAGGCCTCTTTTTTTGCCTCTCCCAAACATCTTCATTATTGCACACTTGTCTAAAGAATTAATTTATTGCATTCAATTTATTGCCTTCAGCTCCAATCTTTGCAGAGTCCTTTACTCTTCTACACAGTTGTTAAATTTAAGGGATAGCTCTAGAGCATCTTTCACTGCAAAATATTTTGTGGTTTAGAGACCAGATTTGATATGCTCACAGATTCACTAACGAGGATTTTTGTTGAGATGTAGAACTTGTAAAGCTCCAGTGACAGTGTGTATTTATTCTGAAAGAAACACTACTGCTTTTGTATTTCTAGAGCTATGTTTTGGTTGGCCACTATTTTGATTCGTTCATACCCTCCCATAACCAAACCTTAGAGGTTTAGAAAGTTGCAGGGATACTGGCTGTTTGGAAAGATTATTTAACCACACACAGCCTGTGTGCATCCAACACTCTCAATGTGAGAAACACCTCATTAACTGAGCAGTCTCAGATCTTTTACAGCTGTGCTGAATGAAACACAGGCTGGCTGACACAGGCAAGCAACTTTTTCTAAATTGAGCCATTAAGTCATGGCCTCCAGCCTCTGTACCTGCTGATTGCACAGCACCACAGTTTAGCAGACTCACTTATCAGTGCACCTATTTCTATTTGGGATGGATTCCACAGTCATGAGTGTACCTTATTTATGATGTATCTTACCAAAAATTATGTACTATAGTAATACTAATGTATAACATCACTCTCTTGTCATATAGGCATAGTTATGAAGAGTCCCTGATGTATTCATTCCCCAAAAGACTGAAGCAAGCTGCATATGCACCCCAGGGCTCTGCAGCACTCGCTCACTTACAAGCTAAGAGCCCAAAGCCTTAAAACACAAGAACACAAGTGCAGGGAAAGCACAGAATAGGTAGATGAAGGACAAATTAATAGTGTGGGGACATTATATAAGACCTACTATCAGTTATTAGCCATCAGCAGCTTTTCTAGCTGAAGCCAATGTGGTCAACAGCTCCAACAGGCAAGCAAGGCCCTTGGCAAATGAACTGCTGCTCTTTACAGCCTTGAGCTACACAGCCTTGACTCCTTGAAGCTGTCTCCACGCCATCACAGACCTTCCCATCGCTTCTGCAATATCGCCCTCGCCATTATTTTCTGACTGCAGAGCACTTCAGCTCCTCGGAAGAGCCAAGGCAGACAGAAACCCAGTAATGCCTCCCAGTGAGTCCTTCCCCCCAGACTCACACAGGGCTGGTTCGCCTGACCTTTGTTTTGCCACCCATGGTACGACTGCCAGGACAGCAATCCCTTATCCAAGCATAGTGATATGTTATGTCTTCTTCACCAAGGGATGAAGCAGAGCAGTGCCTCTACTATCTATGTGTGTGCTCAAGCACACCTCACCTTCCTCACCCCAAGCCATAGTGTTTATTTTCTCAGCAAAGAACAGAGCCTTCCTTCATCCTCAGCATCCAGGGCATCCTAGGACCTCTCTCTCATGCAACATGATATATAGTCCAGTTGAAGATCACTGGAAGTTTGTTTTGTGGAAGTTTAACTGGTGTGGCTTTCCCTCACAGCCAGGACTTAAGGGAAGGGGCAATGCTCTGCTCTCATCCTCACCAGATCAGGCTGCTGGGGGAGCAGTGGGTGCTCTCACAGGACTTTTTTTTCCCCCTTATCCAGGTGCTGGTGAGGAATCAATAGAGCAGAACACAGGGACAGGGGATTTCCCATGCAAAGTACGTCTGTCCAACCAGGGGAATTGCAACAAACTGGAAGAGGGGAACGAGGAAGAGAATTAAGTAACAAAGAGCAAGAACTGAAATGAAAGCTGGAAAAGTAGCAGCAGCAAGACATTAACAGAAAATGCCTGACAGAGAAAAAGGCAGGAACAAGAGGCCACAAAGCAAGTCAGAAATTAAGATATTTAAAGGAATTCATTGACAGACAAAGAAAATTGAATTAGAGGACGAGAGGTCCACCTCCTCTATTCCCAGTGCAGCAATGGAGCAGCACAAGGCAGCTCCCCAAGCACAAACATTTCTTCTCCCACAGCTGCCTCCCCCGGTTGCAAACAGCCTCACAGTTGCCTTCATCCACCAACCAGGGGGAAAGAGAAAGATAAAATCAAGAGTGCCACAAGAAGGGTCAGAATATCATATAGCCTAAGTAGCTCCAGCACACAGCCTGCATCAGTCAGAGCCGCAGAGCAGGTGAAAACCAAGCAGCTATTTTGTAGCTCAGGCGAAATCAGAGCACAGCCACAGGAACAAACCTGGTGGGCAGCATTCCAGCACCAGCAACCATCCTGCCACAGGTATGTGGCTTAGCTGGCAAGGAGGCAGCAGCCGTGAGCATACTCCAGGCTCTGAGCTGGGAGAACTTCACCCATGTCCTCCACACTTTTCCCCAGTTCACAAGACTTGACGTTAATCTAACTGTAAAAATTGACACAGCCTACTGAGAGCTGAGATTTCTGGAAAGGTCTTGGCAGCGCTGCAAGGCAGACACCGATCCTGAGCAGGCACAACTGAATCTGGAGAGAGAACATGTTTTCCACTGCCAAAGTCTGTGCCTCTCTCAAAAAAGTCTGAACTGGTACTTCAATAGCAAGAGGGGAAGGTAAACATACAGAAAGGCTGGCGCCAGAGAGCCAAGGTCTGGCTGAGCAGCAGAGTCCAGTTCATTTAGCAGCCAAGAGAAACTCTATTTAGAGTCTGCCTAACAGATAGCTAGCCTTCATTAAGGAATATCATTACCTAAATCCTTCAGGACTTGTTACCAGAGATCTGCTGCTTCCCCTCACAGGCCACAGCAAACAGCTGAGCTGAGGGCAATTTTAACACTGTTAAGCCAGGTACAAAATTGCTAGCAACTCATTAGCATCCCATATATACTCAAATTTTTCTGCTCTCTCTAAATAAGCATATTCTATCAACCCTGTTTCAGTCTTCTCCTTCACATAAGGGTCAGGATTTAGTGACAGAAACCCGGTATACCACCCACTCTGAAAAGTAATGGACAAACCTGAAATCTCCTCTGGTGAAATCGAGGCAAATTCCCTTGCCGAAGGCAGCACTGCAGTCCCGCAGGAAACCTCCTTACTGCTAGAGCACCAAGGCAAGAGACTAGGGGGGAAACCCTGGCCCTGGCCACCACTTTTTATTCACCCTCATTAGGGCTTTGGCTTTGTTATGGCTTTCAGGTGTGTAGGTCCTGTGCTGAAGGAATTGCATTGAGCCCTCGATTAACTAGGACACACCTGTTAAGAGTCCTGGTTCCTTCTCTCAAAACCAATGTGATTTAACTCCTTCCTAACTGGTTTACTCTTCCTTTTTCTATTTTTCAAAACTAAAGACTTGAGATTTACTAGCTCGGCTTCTGCTCTGCACGTACGCCCCGCTGCCTGGCTGCTAAATCTCTATGCATCTTAAGCTCATCCTTGTTTGAGTAAAACATTTCAAACAGAAATCAGTTTTCGACAGATTTAACAGCTTCATTAAAATATCTCTCATTTTCAAACCACATAATGCTTTACTGAGTGTCCATTGAAGTTCTCTGGCAAGCAAAAAGTTTCTAAAGCTTACTTTATAGGGAAAAAAAGGAGATAAAATACATATTCTGATGGCAGATAGCTTACAGTTCTCCCTTCTTTCCATCATAGCCTTTTATTCTCAGCTTTAGCTTTGATAAATATCAGTGTAATAATAATTTTTTGTAATGATGCTCTTTAAGTGGGAGGGGAGCGCCTTAAAAATCCAAATTTTAGAGAGAAGCTGACAAAGGCTTGCCCTAGAGTCAGGAACGGCATTTCAGGGTGGACATAGCGTCTTAGACCAGCATCAGTGACTGCAACTGAGTCAAAAGGGAAAGGCAGGCTGATGCTCCACAGAGGTCCTCAAGGCAACAGAGAGAGAGAGAGAGCAGGAGCTCTCCTGGGGCCTGCAGCTGGGGAAAATGGGTTTGTTCTTCAGGATGAGAAAATAGTAGGCCAAAGAGGCTGACAGCCCTATGCTGGCTAAAACAAACATATCTATACAGTCCTAAAGCCTATTTACAAGAAAGTAATGCAGTGTATTTTTCGCTTTACAGCTTCAGACTCTTGACATGGAGGACATCATGGTGGAAACGATCCTGGCCCCATGGGAAATACTGCTGGTCATTTTTGCTGCAGTGCTGATAATGAGTTTTCTCATGTTTCTGCCCCCTGCTGCGGTGGTGATCTGGAGAATGAAGCATGTGCCGCAGATCTCTCTGCATGGCTCAGTGTGAGCCAGCCCTGGTACAAGGTGTAACAGCACCGATCCCTTTAAAGGATGGCTCAGAACGATAACATCTCTCAGGATCACTCTTACTGCCTAGGATCTATCCAAAAGCGAAGGGTTTCCCAGTCTATTGCAGCTAAGTTCCTGTGAAAATAGACTGTGTATAATTTTGTCTTCATGTGCTAAAGTTCTCAGCACTTTGCCTTCCATTTTTTGGCTGTGATGTAATTACTGTTGTTGGCTTTTTTCCTAGACTGACTTCTTGCATTATAACGGACGGAAAACAAGACTGAAAGAGAGGCAAGCATAATACAGTATTGGATTCCCTCAACTTATATCAGGAAAGCCTCCCTTTCCATAGCTAAGCTGGAAATATAACCAAAGCCTTTAGCTGAGATGACTGACGGTTATGCAGGTGGACATATCAAAAGCATGCAGTTTAACCTGGGGAGGTAGTAGTTTAGTCCGGTTGTACTGTGAAACCTAAAAAAACCCAACAGAGAATGGTGAAATAAATAAGCATCTTGCGCTTCTCTTGCCTGATCTGAAAACTTACTGGCCTCAAATATTTTTTGTTTCTTTTCTTCTAGATGAATTTTCCTCTCTCTCTGCAAATCCTGAATGCCAGAACACAAAGCCCTCCCCATCCTGAGGTTAGAGCAGGAGCATGAGGGATGGCCTGATGCTCAGGCATGCCCGGCCAGACATGAACTCGAAGTTAATGCAAACACACAGCAACTATTTGCCTGAATTACATTATGCAAATTTACTCCAGGAAATAATGTGATTAAGTTGACTTTAGTTTTTAACTGTGTTGTATAAGCTTATTGGTTCAACTCCCCTTTCTCATATATAAATAATAACTTGGATGGTGGGAATAGAACAAAACTGCTTCTCTGCAAGTTTATGAAAAAAAAACAACCCAACAACTCAATCTCCAGCTTAATATCAAATTCATGCCACATCACATGAAAGCTTTCCAGCCGAATACTTCCACACTGTGGGATGCTCATTAGCAGGCTTTCTGATGCACAGATTTAACAGTTTCTGTTAGTTTACAAGATTTGATTTCCTCATGAAATCTAATACTGGGTTTCTTTTTTTTTTTTTTGGTTGGTTTCGAAAGTCACTAAATAGCTTAATATAACTCAAAGAAAAATGTCCTTTAGCACCAGTAGGAAAATTATACTGGAAAGTGCTCAGTGCTTCAGGTATTTTATCTGAGCATCAGCTGATAATGAATTGGCTGGAAGTGAAAGACTCAAACACATTATAATTTAATTTGATAGAGATTATTTGTTTGCCAGAAATAAACAAACCCACCAGTGACTGAAAAAATGTTGCTTTTCTTTAAGACTACAGCACTTGCCTTTGTCTTCAACACAATGACTTAAATTACTGCCTCATGGTTTATAAGCAGCCAAAGCAGCCAACTCATCCCTTTGTTGGTGTAATTGTCCACTACACTTATAGTCATATGACTGTCTGGTTCTGGGCCCAAAAGCAACCGATGGTTTTTTTGCTTGTAATGACTGGATTCTGAGTCTGAAAGATAGTGTGTAATTTTATATATCTGAATCATTTAACTGATTAATGAGGTAAAGGTCAATTATACATCCTCTACCTGTCTGTGTCTGAGAGATTCACAGGAATAGGGAAAAGGTGAAGAAGAGAAAGGAAACACAAACAGATGAGCTGGCTGTCTTCAGACCTGTAGCTTCACTGTTTGCTCAACAGAAGAAAATTGAAACAAAACCCCAAGCACGCATTCCACTGAAAACCAAGCAAGCAGTAACTAAGCTTTTTGTTTAGATTTCATAATAATTCACATGCACGTCTGTTCTGTAGCTACAGCTCCACAAATAAACTGGATCACCAGTGCTAAGTTGTCTTTGGTCTTCACTTGCCCCGAGTGCCAGGTGGACAACGGCCTGAGTTTTTCTGCCCTTCACACTTCTTACTCTGTGCCTTTGGTTTTCCAGACTACAAGTGCACATGGGGGGGCGTGCGGAGGGGTGTAAAAGAGGGAGAGCTCACAGAAGAATGGGGATTGGAGGAGGAGCAAGTGTTTTTATATTTCATGAGAAGAATCAGTGACAAAAAAAAATCACTTGGTTATTTGTTCTTGTTTAGAGCCGCTACAAATTCAGATGACCAGCTAAATTTTTGCTAACTCTGGCAACAGCCAAACCTGCCCCAGTTTAGACCAGGTTTAGAAATAGAATGGAGGGGAAAAAGTGGGGAGGACGACTAGCCAGAAGCCGTGGAAATATTGGCCTAGGACGAGCAGCTTCCCCGGCACTACTGTGCTGAGACCAGAGCATCTCAGCAGGTCAGCCCTGCGCTCAGCCCAAAGCCCGAGAGCTCTACCCTGAATAGGACCCGTCCCAACTCTACTACCAGCAAGACCTCATTTGCTTTTGTACTGTCCCTCCGAAGCTAAGCCACAGCTTGTGGTAACCCCAGCCTCTGCCTAAGGGAGGCCCCGCAGGCGTGTGTGCCGCAGATGCCCAGGAGTGCAAGGAAGTGCGAGCACAGAAGAGCCCTTGCAGCCCTGGATCCCACAGGGCGGGCAGAGCTGTTGTTAGAGCAAACCAAGGGTCAGTGGGACTTTCTTTCCATGGTTTTGCAACACAGGGACTGAACAGAGGGGACTGACGCTGATCCCTGGCACACGAACTAGAGAGCTTCTCGTGCAGGTCCCTCAATACCCACCTCCTTCATCTTTTTTTGGCAGAGAAGACATGATGCAAGCATCTGCTAATTTAGGGCAATCCCAGTCTCACATTTTGTACTGGACTGAGATGGTACACTTTTCCTGCCATTTGCCTGCTTACAGCAAGCATACAGGGCACTTTTTGACTCCTAGAATTGCACTGAAATATAACCTAAAGGCTATGACTTTCTGTGAGATGTCCTGAAGGTGATAAATACAGGAGAAACCTTTGGTGTCCCACCAGCAAACTGCAGTGCTTCAAGTTTGTCGCTCATGCAAAACACAGCATCTTGAACAGCTGTATGCACACCTGGTTTAACCCCCAGTCAAGCAGGCACATGAGTAAAGAATTACACCCCTACAGCCAGTAACTGTTGTGACTTGCATTGCTTTAATGGTCATCAGAGCAACAACTGTGATTAATTGGCAACTGTAAAAGCAACTAGAAGTATGGCCCTTTCTCAGTAAAGATGGCCCCTGACAGAAGATGATTTCTAATAACAATTACTGTGTTTAACTAATGACTGCATCCATTAAGCAACTCCAATTCTTATTTAATTCCAGCTAGACAAATTTCAGTCATAAAAGTGATCTTTCTTTGAAACACCTCTGCCATGAGCTATGTGATTAGGTTTAGCCTCTGCATCTGTACCCAAGAGCTGAGGTCAAATTATGACTATGATCTCTAATCCATTAGCTAAATAAAAGCTGTATGTTTACATGTCTTAGCAATGATTTCACTGCTCTTGTCAAAATACTCATGTCAAACTGCAGATGACTGGTTGATCTGGTACAAGCTTTTTGGTGCTAATAACCACAGAGGATACAATCAGCTTCCTTGTCACGGTTGGAGCCATGGATGCCTTGGTCATCAAGCTCTTTGAGGAAGGTGTTTAGCTGCTCTGTCTGAGTTTTAGTGAAGGCTAATGTGTGCAGACAGCTGCTGTTGGCGGGGAAATAGGCAGATTTAGCTCCACTGATGGCCATCTCAGAGGCTGAAAAGATCAAAGATGACAACAACAACAACAAAAATGCAGCTGAATTACTTAGCTTAGATTTGTCCTGATCTTTAAACAAGCACCAGCATTCCCATTTTCCAGATTAAAGACTTCAACTTGGAATAAAAGTGCCTAGGTGATTGTTTTTAGTAAGCCTTGGGAAAAAAAACCTGCTCTAGCAACAAGGCACTGTCAACAGTAAAATATGTTCCATTAATCATAGGAGAGACAGGTTGGTCCTTTTGTGTACCTATAAGCACATTTATCTTTAAATTAAGGCAATAACAACAGAGCCAGACAGCCTGCTTCAGGTCACAGATTGCTCCCTGGACACAACTAGAGCAGTCTTAAAACCCTTAGGCTGCCATATGAAAAAGGCAGCGTTGCTGGCTGGGGGCCAGCTGCTGGGTTTTATTCTATGTACATACAGTGAATAGTGCAGGTGTTGGCCAATTTTGCTGAGGTTCTTCAAGTACTTTTGCAAGACAAACAGCAGTTTTATATTCTACTGCTGTCTGTCCAGTGGGTCACACAGCCCTTCTGCAACGTAGGGGTTCTGTTACGATGATACCTATTTCCTGTTTAAAGAAAAAGATGCATCTTCCCACAAACATTGCAGACATGTCAGATTTGCTACCCAAAGCTGAAATAGCAATGCTCAGGTCTTCGTGGTAGTTTTAAAGCTAACATGATTCCTTGTTCAGCAGTTTACCAGGCCAGCACTAGCTCTCACATCACCACACTTGCCAAGGTTGTCACGCACACCAAGAAAAGAGAAACTTTTCTTTCCTCCCTTTTTTAAACACAACAGATGAAGCCTCCCATCTCTGTGACCAGATGTGTCTGAGAAATACTCACGGTTACAAACAGCCAGTGCCTTTCCCCCAACAAGCTGCGTCGTCCAGGAAAACCTGGTGGTGTTGCCACATACTTCATACAGTCTGCTTCTTCTGAGGAATTGAAAGTCATAACCCTTGGAAAACAAAGTTGGGGAAAAAACAAACAAAGGGTGTCTTAGGCTACCTCATGGTAACCATAAGATGAAGAAACAATC
Organism: Pandion haliaetus; assembly: GCA_013401275.1. NCBI lineage: Eukaryota > Metazoa > Chordata > Aves > Accipitriformes > Pandionidae > Pandion > Pandion haliaetus. The sequence goes on along the minus strand of VYZV01044684.1, from coordinate 17,725 downwards.
AGCCAGTGAATGTCAATACAAACACCACAACTTCTCCCTGCCCTAAGGGAGGGGAAAAAAAGTCTAACAAGGAAAATTATGCATTACACAATAAACACTTCTAAATTAATGAATCGATGCAGCAATATAGTAGCAGTAAACCATGAACATTACCTCGTTGCACATGGGTTTGCAGTACTGAGTGTTGTCAATGGTGACGCACACCAGCCCGCCATTTCTAGGGGCTAGTGGGAGTGGGCATGGAGGTAGCTGCTTGCAAACTTTTGAGTGGATTAAAAAGAAAAAAGCGAGTGAGAAAAAAACATATCAGAGTGAAAGTGAGTATAAAAGTCTCCCCCCTTCCCAAGCAAACCATAGGCATACTCATTGACCTGGGTATGGGCAATAACTGCCCCCACTAGCTGACTCTGACAAAGTAAGTAAGGACTTTTGTTTGTTTAACCCCTTTTTTCTTTTTTTTTGGCAACACCCAATTTTTCCATCACTTGTCACTGTAACAGCAAAGTCCCTGTCAGCCCCAGTTACACTTTAAAAGTGGCTCAAAGTGGCATTTACAGTCACAGCACTGGCATTCAGTACTATTGTGGCCAAAACTATACAAATATTTCTTGGAAAAATGTGACTGACGTGACAGCTCCCAGGCACCAAAGAGGCCCTTGCTGGAGGGCGGAGCAGGCCCTGTTGCCTCTGTGACTCTGCACTGCCGATGAGCATCGGGGCCTGGCTGCCGGGACGGTGGGACCCCACGCGTTGGTGCTGCCGTGCCTCCCAAGGTACCCGCCAGCACAGTGGTCAAGCACCCTTGCTTTCTGGCTTGTTGCTGAGATGTCTTTTATCTTATTTCCCACCCCCCCGCCTCATGAAATGCAGACACTTAGCTCACTCTGACTGGACTGCAAGTAAAAAAATTTTCTTAGTGCTTCTGAACTGCCACTTTCTTCAACACCCAGCAAAGAGGAGCATCAGTTCAGGAGGGGCCTCACATTTCTCTTGAACAGGGCGCAGGACATCAAGTGTTCTTTGCAGTGTCAAGACAAGCAAATTGATTGACGCTTTTTCACTCTTCGCAATCATATCATGAAAGCATTTCGAATATTTCTATGGAGTTAGGGGAGAAAAAGGATAAGTTGAAGAAGAAAAGCCTTGGAATTAATTTATGAAAGTGGTCAAATACTTTTTTTTTTTTTTTTTATTAACAAAA
>VYZV01044684.1:1300-12434 GCA_013401275.1 Pandion haliaetus | reverse complement strand
AGCCCCTCCGCCAGCTCCCTCAGCACTCTCAGATGGATCCCATCTGGTCCCATAGACTTGTGAGTGTCCAGATGGCATAGCAGGTCACTAAGTATTTCCTCCTGGATTATGGGGGGGTATATTCTGCTCTCTGTCCTTGCCTTCCTGAGGATAACAGGTCTCACTATTAAAGACTGAGGCAAAGAAGGCATTAAGTACCTCAGCCTTTTCCTCATCTCTGGTAGCAATGTTGAACACTTAAATAATGGCAATGTTGAACACTTCCAAAATATCGAACTGTTTAAGGCCATGCTGGATGGGGCTTTAAGCAACCTGGTCTAGTGGAAGGTATCCCTGCCCATGGTGGGGGGGTTTGTACTAGATGATCTTTAAGGTCCCTTCCAACCCAAACCATTCTATGATTCTATATACACATTCACATAAGAAGACATAAGTATGCCTTACCTACAGTGCTCAATCCTGTATCTCATGCTCCAAGAGAAAGCTCAGAACATCAAATGATGGCTAAACTGATTTGGACCAAGGGCATGTGCTCTATATCCTGTAGTATGCAGAGTTTAGCTACTTGGTAAATTATGGTTTCCAATTTCCAGCTTCTGGGTAACTAAATACAGATTAAACAAAGCAGCAACAGCAACAGAAAAGGAAAAAAACAAAATCCCAAGACCGTGAAAAAACTTTCTGTATCTTAAATCACCAACTGCATACCTGCTCTCTGTGTGTATATTATACCAGCAACTGCATGGTATTGCTATTTGTAGTTTTTTGTTTGTTTTTTTTTTTAATGGAGCCACGAACCTCATATGTTTATATCCATTTATGGGAAAAGCTGAATAACTAGCAAAATTGCCACAAACATTCAATCATTTCTACCCTATACATTTACTAGCAGATTAATCCAATTATCCAGATAATGCTCACATGCTAGGGGTGTGACAGACTGACCCCATCTGTAAATTGCAAGTTTCAGTCACGGCCTTTTGCCCAACAGCCTGTCCCCCCCGTCCCCCCCGCCACTGCCAAGCCTCTGTCCGCACTGACCTCACCTGCCCACCAAACCGGCTAGACACACACACACTCCCTCTCCAACAAACTCTGTAATGGTTATTATTGTCACTGCCAGAGCAGAGCTGTTCATTTTATCTGCAAACGTTTGGTTTTGTTGAGACAGGGACATTCTGCTTTCATGTTACATTATGCAACATACTTATTTATACAGCACTTTTTCAGGTTTCTTTTTGATTCATTTTTCATTTGCTTGCTTCTGCTAGTTGTAGTATAACACTTTATGACCAGGAGATCCTGAAGAAGTGAAGCCAATGTCAAGGCCTCCATTGCATTAACAAAGATGTGCCTTCTTATGCCATCTCAAGGATGTCTTGCTAAACAGGTATGTATGTGACACTTCCACAAAACAATTCTGTGGCAGCATGAATGGTGACTTCCTTATTATTAGTAAAATGCCTTTGTATACGCTGCTGATGGGTAAAAGTTCATTAGCATAACAAGTCTTTAACAGTGAAGATCAAGGTTTGTTTCTAGGCAAGCCAATAGGAGCTGGCTCCAAACAGTTTACATTTTTGAGGCTGACACACACAACAGTCTTCTTCCTTGTAAGATGAGCAATATGCAGCTGGGAAAATAGTCCCTGGGAAATTTTTGCCAATACATTCTTTAAGATGGAGCTGCACTTTAAGCTATTGTCCTGTCAAAATGTGTCCAGGTGTCTAACGAGGGACATATTGATTAATGCTCTAAGTCCTCAGGATATCAGGAGCTACACATAAACCTACTACTTGTTCATCTCGATTTACACAGTATATATAGCACATTAGCGTAATTAATGAAGTGGAGCAATTTCTCGCTCGAACAGATAAAAGTTATGTTTATGACACTTGAAGAGAATGAATGGCAGCTTTTCTTTAATGATCATCACAGTCAGGCACTCTCTTTCCACCTCAACATCTGTTTGGGAGATATTCTACAAAGGAATTTTTTAAAGAGAAGGAGAGAAACGTGGGGTGGCAGCATTTCCCCAGTGTAGATCTAACAGGACGCTGCTTAAACCACAAAGCTAGGATTAAGTGACTCTTGCGGGTCATACACAGGTAACCCTTGTATTGCAGGATTAAGTTCATCCTTGTTGCCTATTGACAAACAAAACTGATTGCAGAGGATAAATGTGATCTCACACCCTCCCAATTTAAACCAGCCTGGGATGAATCCACAGTCCTTCACAAAAAGTAGTTTGTCACTTTATAGGACAATATAGCGTGTAAGCACAGAAACATCCTTGTCCTCAGTCTAGATCATACCCAATCCACCATGCACACCAGCGACCCTGATCTGTCAGAAGGAGAGACTGTCACTACCTCCAGCAGGAGTAACAGGGTACCAGTACCCAGACTTAGTAGCGGAGTACTGGCACAATGAGGGACATGCTTTCCGCGCAGACTTGCTCACACAGCTGTGGAGGGACACAGCAGCTAGTCCTTCGGTGAGAGACTGCTTGGTGGCCAGGGGAGCGGTCCACATTTTGACCTCATGCTCTATATAGTTGTTGATGTTTTGCAGTTATTTCTATGCACTTTATTTTATTCCAAAATTACATCAAACCCAGTAAGCCATGCAACAAACCTAACATTTGGGAGCAAAAATTGGGAGAGAATACTGTACAGCACAAACCTAAGAGCTAATAATAAAAATCTGATACTTTTTTCACCAAGTTTCTATTAATCACAAGGACTAAACAGTGATCACACATGTAGTGAAAGATAAATTCATATCACAATTCCAAAATCTAATAAAATTCAATTATGTTGCTAAATTAAAATCCTACAAGAGCATAAGAGGCTAGTTGAGATGGACCATTATACTGCAACATTTAAAAAAAAAAAAACCAGAAGAAGAGGCACCTTTACATACATGGTAGGAAAAAGCTTTTTATTCTATGATTGTTGTTTTATAGGAGAACACTGATGTTTCAAAACCACAGGTAACTGAAACACAACAGTAACAGCACATACGCAGTGAAGGTGATTTAAATATTACATATGTTAACATCTTCTACAAAAGAGGCCGAGATACAGGTATGTGATATTCAGCCTTCTCCCATTAAAGCAACTCACATCTGTGTGCGATGCTACCTCCAGTAAGGAAATTGGACCCCAGAATTTCCCATTGTCTAATTAGAAGATAGAGATCTGCTGATCCTTAGTCAAAGTTGGGAAAGTCATCTGTGCCTTCGCCCATGAAAGGTTTGAAGTTCAGCCGTTGGTTTGTGTACCTGAGTCATACTTTGCCTTTATCAAAAGAACCAACAGAGCAGCAATAAAAAGTAAACTGTATTTTGTTGTCTTATGCTGATTAAAAAAACAGACTCTGTCCTTTATATCTTAGATAATGAAAGACACTGAGGGTTAAAAAAAAATCTATTTCCAAGAAAATATCCTTTTCTTTCCATTTAAAAATCTAGAATTCCTTTTCTTGAATACAAAGCTGTCAAATTTGATTTTTGGAAGCATCCTCATCATTAGCAGACTTCTCTTCCTTTCCATTTTTAAAAGTGACTGCTAGTGTCAAAGCACAAGTTTTTTAGGCACCTCCCATGAGAATTCATTTCTTCCAAAGTGACCATAACATGCAGTCTTCTGGTAAATGGGCTTTTTTAGGTCCAAATCCCTGTGTGTATAATAAAAAGAAGGGAAAATTCTTCACATTAAGATACTTCATGATAACTACCATTAAAATCCTGATGTTGATATCCATTTCATGCCCTTAGTCAAGCAAGCATATTCTGGAGATGCAAGCATAGCAGCGAACATGTCCAATGGAGAACCATAAAAGTGACAACAAAACTTAAATGTGAAGTACTTTAGGGCTACAGGAAAAGCCCTTACTATTGAGAAATAATAATTTTAATGGAAAAGGCGAAAAAACCTTCAATTCCTTTTGTAAAATAAAATATCTCTTTTTTTCACAGCAAAGTAACTTAAAATTCTTGGAATACAAAAGTTGTTTTATTTTCTTTGAATTCCACGTACTCTATAAGGCCAAATGCTGGAAGTATATCTTCATACGAAACTTGAAAAGTACATCTGTTATCTTAAAAGATATAGCACACTGGTAGATCCCTAAAAAGTATCACCTGTGAAGACTGACAGAATGAGAGAGTCTCTTTTGTACTGCTTGGAACAATCCCATGCTAGTTCAAGAGGCTGACTCTTACATTGTAACATGTAACGGCTTTGCAATAGATCATTTCTAGGATGTGATCACCAAGGTATTTTCCTTTGTGTGTGTTTCTATACCTGACAATGACTCCAGGCCGAAGATCAAAGTTTTTGTGCACAATGTCCAGCAGCTCTTTCTCTGTTTTTTGGGAAGTTCCGTAAGTGAACAGTGAAATGGACAGTGGATGAGCAACGCCAATGGCATAAGAAACCTACAGCAAAAAAGACACCACAGTTAGCAAATAAACACAGCACCTCAGTGGGCAACAGTATGCAACCCAAGAAAGCATTCATTCATGAAACATCTTAGAAAAACTAAGGCCTCTCTTTCACTTCCCTTATTTGCACAATCTGTATTTGTAGAACAAAAGAGAAAACTGAAAATGCTGAGGTCTCAGGATAACTTTCTTTCCCATTATCCAGTCACCCCATACTCATTTCCATGACAGTAAGCGTCAGAGGGTTGAGGGCTCAATAAATGTCCAGAAAAACAGCCAATAAAATGAAAGCTAAATGAAAAGTTCCAGCTTCAAGAAGCTGATAGGCTATTAGTGACATTACAGTGGTCTTGAACCAAGCACATCAAGGTCTTCTTCCTTTCTTCAACCCCAAGCCATCACCAAGACTGCTTCTACTACAATGTCTCATATGATGTGTACGGTAAAGCTGAAAAGGAAAAATCGTTTTGAAAAAAGCAACATTCATTGCAGACCATACCTGAACCAGAACACGGCGACAGAGCCCAGCTTTCACAAGAGACTTGGCCACCCAACGGGCTGCGTACGCAGCTGATCGGTCCACCTTCGTATAGTCTTTGCCAGAAAAGGCACCACCTCCATGGGCTCCCCAGCCACCGTAAGTATCCACAATGATCTTTCGACCAGTAACACCAGCATCGCCCTGAATCAGCAAAAGGATTTGTCCATTTTAGAATCAATTTTATCATAAGTCTCAAAAGCTATGCATCCTTCAGAAGACTACAACAACGTGTAAGTAAGTTCATCACATATGGACTGCTGCAGGGTAGCTGATGGAATGAACTTATCTCACCAAGCTACAACAGTGGCTATAAATGTTCTTTAAAGCCAGATTCATAAGACAAGCCATTCGGGAGTTGTGTTTGATAATCAAGCAAACAGGTTTACATCTAGTTAGCTAGAGCATGCACTGCCTGTTTCAAAAGTAAATATTCTAGGCAATGTGGGAACTTTGGTTTAGAAGTGATGTATCTATCACATCCAAACTGAACACAGAATATTGTTAACAAACTATGTGCCATATAAGAACCAGTGACAGATTTTACACCATTTAAAAAAAAAAAACCATCAGGCTCTCATATCTTTTGGTCAAAATCTGAAGTTATGTGCATATTAAATAGTAGACGTCTTTTTTGTATATACCATCGAAAGGTATGTCAGTGCTACCTTATACATCATTACCTGGAGGCTGGCACCCAACACTTCCAGTGAAGTATCACTACAGAGATCGTCATACAAATATGTGCTAAGAAACACCCCAAAATATTTATAGTCTAATTTAAACTATACACAACAGGTATGGAGCACTAAGCAGTTATAGGTAATTGAGAAAGAAGGATTACTTCTTTCTAAGAACAGCTACTTACAGATGAATAATCTAAAATATTAAATAAGGAAGTGCAGATAACCTTCTAGCTGCCTACACAGCTATCCTGATTGCTCCTCACAAGTACTTGATATTTTCGTTTGATCTTGGTTAGCTGATCAGTACCTGACTAATTGTCTGACCCTCCCCCAATTTACTAAATGCTTAAGCTTTCTGGTGTGAATGGAATCATGGTCAAATTTGAAATTGAGTCTCCACCTGTGTGGGGAGGTTTGAAATTCTTTGTTTACAGAATACCGGTAAAATTTAACTGCTGGAATGTTTGCATGGCAAACACAAGCAGAGAGTCAAAGTTTTTCTTAGAAAGACTGTGCATATACACAGAAGAAAACCTTTGGCACTGTTCATTCCATTCTGCTAATAAAGCTTCGAGATGTAAATCTGAACTGCAGATAGCTGAGCTTGTCTAAAGGACCCTGTCCTCCTGGGGTTCTTCTGCTTGACTCAAACCTTAATTTGATGGCACAGACAGTTGCAATGAGAACACCTTGTGTGCCACCATGACTTGACTGCAGAACCCAGTGAGAGGAAGAGAAATGGACAGGTGAAAGGAAAAAAAAACCCCACAATCCTCGTTTTAAAGGTGCTGAAGGAGCACAAATGTGGAAGTCATTTTTGCGACAAACTGTAATGGCCTCATGGTACCAGAGGGTGTTGCTGTTGGGAAAATGGTGACAGCAGCAAAATTACTAATTTTGCCATAGCTGGAATGCAAGGTACCACCGTGCTCAAAAACATAAGGTGAAAATCCCAGGTGAAATACATGTATCTTCCTTAGATGAACTGAGCTGGAGATTAAGACAGCCTTCTATAGCTAGTGTTGTTAAAAATAAAACTAAGTAATACTCTTAAGAAAAGTAATCAGAAAGTTGAAGACGTAAGAGACGAGGAAAGAAACTGTTATTTTCTGTTTGCCACAATGCTATTGTAAGTTGCACAAGTGATGATAGCAGTTGTAAGGCCATGGACACATAGGCAGATTGACCCATATTAAGTAAACTTACCCCAGGTTTAAAAAGCAGCACATATACACTGCAACGTGCCTGGGTTTGTACGTGCAAATATAAGCAATACAGTTCCACCACAAGGGTAGAAAAGGTATTCCTGGTTGGCTTACCAAATGTAGTTATATGGCATTTTAAAATGGGTGTAGTTCATTGCACACCTAAAAAATTTACATTTTTAATGGGTGCAGTTCAGTGAACACCTGAAAATTTTCGTATGTGTAGCCTTCTTTTTGTATGTAGCTATGATTGCCACACTGGTTCATTTGCGCCAAGTTACAGCTCAAGTTTGCCTCTCCATTTGTCCATAGTCTAGGATGTCAATGATACACAAAATTACAGTGATACAACCAATTCAACTACGCAAAAATAAATTTTTTGTATAATCACTATTATAATGATTAGTCTCAACACCTTCCTACCTGTTCCATGGCACTCATGTAGAAAAGACACAGCACCTTAGAAATAATTCTGGCAAATTCCAGTAAATGAATGAATTTGAACAGCAAAGGAAAAACAATGTCTACTCGGATTTGTTGTAAAATCAGACCTAATTTCAGGAAGGGGCTTTGAAATTTTGCTGTGATAGTTCTGAAGGGAACTGAAGACTAAAACATTGGGAATGGCGAATTTGTTTTCAAAAACTAAATCTCAAAAGTCCTGATCCTACAGAGAGTGGAAGTTCTGTCTGACTTCTGTGAGTGCAGGATCACATTATAAATCCCAGCTCCTGCATTGCCTAGATGAAGCAAATGCAACATTTATTTTCTTACCAGAAGATGCCTATCAGGGGCCAATTTTCAGAGCAGATGAACACCTTCAGCTCTGATTGGTGTCAGGCAGAACAGTGCAAGCCGTTCAGATCTGAAAACCAGATTCGCTCTCAGGGCAGTAAACCTTCTCTTGTCCATCTCTCTGTGAGCAGCTCTTTCCATGAGAAAGGACTGCATGTCTCACTCACTGCTGGACTCGAGAGGGTCTGAGGAAACCCAGAGCTGGGCTGTACCCTCCACACACAATGTAAGATTCAGCTCAACTTGCCTGCCTAGCCACAACACGTGTATGATATAACCATGCCCTCAGAGGTTACTTTGGCATACAGCACGTGAAACCCTGGGTGCTTCTCCCACGTACAACTGCAGTTAAAACTTCCGCTAGGCAGCTTGCTTCTTACACCCTCGGACAGACGTGCCAAAAAGCTGAGTATTTCTTTTAAGACACACACTTAATGACAAAGGCAAGCTGATAAAAGTACCAAACTAATATAACACAAACCTGAGGCCCTCCAATAACAAAACGACCGCTAGGTTGAAGGTGATAAATGGTTTTCTCATCCAAGTATTTTGCAGGGACAACAGCTTGGATCACACGATCCTTCAGGGTTCTGCGCATATTCTCCAGCGAAATGGTTTCATCATGCTGCACAGATATCACAATGGTGTGAACACGCACTGGGATGACTGCTCCGTTCTCCTGGATATACTGAACTGTGACCTGAATAGAACAGGGAGAAGGAAGAAGAAAATAACAAAGTTGCTACGAGATGTATTCCTGGTCTACATCAAACATCATGCTATGCTATTCCAAGAGCAAAATTATAGCAAAATGTCAATGCTGACATGCTAATGATCATTGCTCACATTGTTCCCAAGGTATGAGAAATGAAGCCTATTTTCTCATTCTTCTTTTTTGCTGTGCTGAGGGGGGAAAAAAAAAAAAAAAGGCTTAGTATGGACAATCTGATTTTCTAAGAAATTGTCCAAAATGTGTCTTTTGGTTGGGATTTCCAGTGAAACTCCCAAGCCTCAGAAATTTTTGTTCTCAGTGCCTCTTCAAAAAGGCCAGCCCGAATCCCTCAACACAAATAAATCCTTTGGATCTCCTGTCACTTTTTCAACGAGCACAGACCGCCTAGGTCTGAAGTGTTAAATGTTTCTTCACTGGTAGGTGGTTAAGTGCTCCTAGCACTCTGATACAGGTTAACCAGTTTCCAACAGTCAAGGAGACAGTATCATAAGTGGTGGCTATGCTTTACCTGCTACTTGTAGGTTATATACCTGCTATTTGTAGGTTATCCTGATGCTCTGAATGCCATCAATTGCTGTATTTAAAAATATTTAAGATTCCTGGAAAGAAAAAGCGTTAGTTTTCAACTCTCTGGACTATCCATAGCAGTATTTACCTGTGTCTTAGAGTCAGGCCTCAGCCAAGGAAGTTCTCCATTACGCCTCAGCTCTGCTAACCTGGCATTCAGTTTATGAGCAAGAATAATTGTTAGAGGCATACATTCTTCTGTCTCATCTGTTGCATAACCAAACATCAAACCCTACAGGAGGAGAAGATATAATTCAGTCACTGTTAAAAGCATCGCAACCAAAGGCAACGAGATTTCATCTGAAGCAAAGAGTACACAGTACCCTCGGGTTTACTTTCTGCTGCTGCTTTACATTACAGTGCAAGAAGCCTAAACTCAGATCAGGCTCCAACATGTTACAGTGTAATGAGAAACAAACCACATTCCTAGAATTTTTCACTGAATGCCCGAAGGTTTACATCTTCATCTGGAAACCTGGACAAAAATGGAGACGTTTCTGTGAAAAAATCAGATTCTTTTACAGAAAAAAAGAAATCTTTTGGAGCAAAAAAATCTGAGGACTATTCTATCACTGGAAAGGTGTTATTATTAGCCTGGAAAGGTTGTAGAGGCTTTTATGTACGAATACAGACACAATCATACTGCAGCTTGCATCTGAAATTTCAGTGGAATGGGATGTGAATACTCCGTGAAGGGTGTACTATTCAACAGTTTAAGGCACCTGCCTCAGACTTTCAATGCCACATGCTGCTAGTCACAGCTTTTACTGTTATTCGGTCACGTTCCCTGCCTCAGATTATCATTTGTTAAAGTGTTAGTAGCATTTTCTTTCTCTTCATCCAGTGTATGTTGTGATAAAGAAAGAAAAAAGACAGGAAGGTACTTTGATACAATGGGAAGAGAGGCCATCAAAGTGCCAAAGAAAGTCACATATCTTTTCATCTTCTGTAGTATTATGTCCCCATGACAGCATAAAAGCATTTTAATTTAGTCCTCAAGGGTTTTTTGAACAATATTAGCTTGGCTCCCGGACTCTGATATCTCCACTTACGGTTCTCAACAGCATTGTTATAAACTGGATATTACTACCAATGATAACTACTGTAAATGTTAAACTCATTCATACTGGCATCAGTCAGATTATGGAGTTTTTATGTTAGCATTTTCTCTTGGGAACATACCATAACTATCTACATGTGTTATTTATCTCATAGAAATGCAGCTTGGACAGCCTTAATTATGTGGAACACCTATTACAATAGCTGCCTCTGGGAAATAAGTGAGAATTAAAAGTACTCTGGTGTATTTGACTTCATTGTACTAATGCCGAAGACAGTTGAAACATTGCCTTATTTTTTTGCTATGTAAAATCTCAAGAGCTCTGTGAAAGTGAAAAGACCCTTTGTTTATTCCATCTTAGAAGACAAATCTGGCTGCAAGATTAATGGTCTAAGGAATCTAAAGCTACTCAACAAAAACATGAAATGCATAAGCAAAAAAACTTTGCTAAGTTCTAAAGGACACATCCTCAGCTACTACAAACTGCCAGAGCTCTCCTGACTTGCATGGAGTGCTCTAACAAACACCAGGCAAAAGTCTGCCCTCAGAGAACTTCCAACTCTTTTAACAAAAATGTTTTTTATTCTGGGATAGCCCAAGATGGAAGTGTGGAAATCTTCACATGGGTTTTGATTTAGAAAACAGGGCAATAAGATGGGGTAAACTTTTTCCATTCAAACAGCTTTAATGTTTTAGATGTGATGTTATGTCTACCTGATCTCCAGCACCAACATCCTCTTCATCCCTGTGTAGATGAACACCTTGGGCAATATCAGGTGACTGCTGTTCCAGGGCCACTAAAACGTTACAAGTCTTGTAGTCAAAGCCTATTTGGAAAAAAGAATAGTGATGAATTAGCTTTTTCGGTCACAATTAAGGAAAGTAACATGGAACCGTATGAGAAAATTTTCATTCTGAAGGATACTGACTCGAAACCTAACTGCTATTTTTAGTTACATTTTCAGTTAAATACAACACTTGCAACCTTTTTTGGGAGGGGTTGGGGTATATAGGGTTGCCTTTATTGCTTGTTACTGCTTGTTTTCTCTTGCATTGGCACCCTGTGCCAAGCCAATTCAGATTATGAATGTTTAACTGCA
>VYZV01044665.1:22677-39397 GCA_013401275.1 Pandion haliaetus | reverse complement strand
TATATTGAAAAAGGTCTTGGCCTGGCACACTTTAAAAACTTACAGTGTCCATAGTTAGTGACATCATGAGATGTAAATGGTGCATGTGACTGTATCTGAGTGCTTGAAGTTCAAGTTTATGATTACAGTGAAACAGAATTGTCCCTTAACTTTCTAGATGATTCAGGTTACAACAGAATGACAGTTAAATATGACACTTTTATGTGTGATTTGTGGCTGTAACTTTTCAGTGATGTTTTCACAACTGGGTGTCAAGTAATGCTGTACTCTGAGAAAAGAAGAGCAGCCGTCCAAAACCTGAGTCTGACACATGCAGTTGTCTCTCATTAGCACACAGGGGTCAGCTTTTCAAGGCTGTCCTGACATAGTGCTGTTAAAATTTGCTAACAGTTATATAAGGAATATGTTTGTTCATTGAAAATATTATTTTTTCATTCAAATTTTATTCTGTTCTGCTCCTTGCTCTTTTTTTCCATGTCATTAGTTTGGTTTATTCATCAGACCTTCTCTCTAATTGCTTCTTGTCCCTCTTCTTCTTTTCCCTTTCACAAGTTTCTCATTGTCTTTTGTAAACAGCACTATAACTTGATAATGATTTGACAGTCCTGGGAGACTTTAGTGCAAAATATGTTTTAAATTAGGAGAAATAAACTGTACGCTCTCAGCGGAATATAGAAACACATGGTAACTCCCATTGTTGATGTATTTCTCTCCTTCACTCTAGGTGCGCTTAATGATCACAGACGCTGCAAGACACAAGCTCCTTGTACTAACCGGACAGTGCTTTGAAAACACAGGAGAACTCATTCTTCAATCAGGGTCCTTCTCCTTCCAGAACTTCATTGAGATCTTCACAGATCAGGAGGTGTGTTCAGAAAAGTGTCTTCCATACATTGTTAGGTGATGGCAGAGATTTCTAGAAGACTGAAAATGGCCCTCTGTGTTGTCAGAGTTAGCATCGGCAGCCTGATGCTGATGCACTTTACTATTAATTATAGGCTTTCTTTGAAAACATTTATTTAATTTACTTTAGATTTGGTATAAATTGCTTAACAAAAGAATTAAATTTTAATTTGGGGACTTAAATTGTAACCTCCAGAAATAGAAAATCAAGGAAGCTTTTGACAATGGAAGGAGGTAGTGTTGTGTTTAAAATATACAGGTTGTTTATCTAAGGTGCACATACAAACCAGTCAAATTGAACTTGACACCAGGTTGTTGCCTGGTGACAGCTAAGTAATATGTGACATTAAATAAGACAGAGGCTGTCTGTTGGAATAGCTGTAGTTTTTTGTACCACCCAACTGCTTGTCTTCTTTATAGTAGTGTTTAAAATCTGGCCACTGAAATCTGTAAATCTTGTGATTTTTACACAGCAAAAAGATAAGTAAGAAGTATGCCAGTATTTAATGCCATTTGTTTCATGACTTGTTATTTTGCTGTCTTGCTTAATATACTGTGTCTGAAAGCTCCTGTAGGGCAGGAACCCATAGTAAACAAGTTGTCACACTTAATTTGGCTGCTGTGTAAAGTATATATTTAAATAAACCATATGGCTGCATCCCTAGGAATTTAGTTTCCAAAATTAATTAGAAGCATGTCAGTGGAGTGAGATTTGAAAGTTTGGCACTGAAAAAGCAAAGTTTGCATGAACTCCAGCATGACCTTATTGTATCCCTTTGGTCCTATTCTCAAAGCCTCTTTGTTCAGCATATGGTTGTAGAGTTGGGGAAAGAGCTGGATTCCTGCTCTCTGAAACACGCATGATGCCTAAAACTCACTGGCAGTTCACAGAGTTACTTTTCTATGAAATTGCAAACCCAAGCTCCTTGCACCTCTGGCTAATTAGCAACACATAATTACTTTATGACTACATGCAAAACTAGGGCAAATCCTACCATTACTGTTAGGAATTGAAATTGTTGGCTGGAAAGCAGAGGGGTGATGGTTGGCCATGAGTTACAGTCACCAAGGGATTGTCACAGCGGTGGGCATGCAGGGCATGCTCCTGTGGGCTATGATCAAGGTTCTCTTGGCTCATATCTGTTGCTGGCAGCAGGCTCACCAGCCAGCCAGCATGGCTCTTTCACAGTGTTGGCTTCCAGATTACTGTCTCTGAAGCCTTGGGCTCTCACTGCTTCTACAAGGTTTCACAAAAGCAAAGAAAGTTCGCATTTGCCATACTGCAGTCTGTGTATGCAACCTTTTTTAAAGGGTCCAATTACCAGGAAATTTTTAGGTGGAAAAAAAGGTTAGAAAAAAGGGCTAGAAAAAAGTGGTTAGTGGTTTTCTCAGTGGTGGTCGGAAAAAAGAATTCCTGTGCTGTCCTGACCCTGGTAGGCTTGGCAGCGCTAGGTTTATAGTTGGACTCAATGATCTTAAGGGTCTTTTCCAACCTAAATGATTCTATGATTCTGTAAGCATGTAAGGTTCGATGAGTACTGTGTAGAGTTGATGTTTCTCTGCCCATTTTTAGTTCACCGGACCAAACCTGAACTGTGGTTGAGGAATGTGCTTATAAATAAATAAATACCCTTTGGGGGATACTCTTATGAAGTCTAATTCAGAAGTCCATCTCTAGCGTGCAGAACTCCCTGCAGGCAATGCCTAGAAGTGGTGTTGTCAACCTCTCCCATGCCAGAAGATTGAAGGTGTCCCATTCCGCAGCCTCTGCAACAACAGCTAGCAGAGGAAAACCTTTCTTTTTACCTTTGTGGTACAGCATAGGAAACAGTCTTGTGCTTTCTCTGAGCAGCCAACTTGCTGTTTGCCTTCACTAGCTATGACACCTTTAAAACTCAAGGATTCCTCAACAGATGTCTCTCAGTACTTGAAAAGATGATCAGCTTCACAGATACATTTCTGTGTTCCCAGAGTGACTTTGAATCCAAAGAAGAGAAGGAGCAGTTACATCTCCGTGTTATCAAATAGCATAAGCAGTGGAACTGTCAATATCCTTGGTGTCACCATTTGAAATGCAAATACATTGAGGCCTTTTCTGGGCCATTCCTGAACCTGCTATTTATTCCTAAGAGGTATGAGCTCTGTCTGGAATGATTTTTCTCCAGCTTTTGTGCTACCAGTGGCTTAACACTGTCTGTGTTATGCATGCCAACTTTTAGGAGCAAAGAAAGTCAGAATTTAGGAGTATGAAACAGAAATCCAGATATGGTATAATACAAACTGGAGAGGACTAACCCCAAAGCTTGGCCCAGTATATTCATTAGCCCAGTGTATTACCAAATGACTTTTTAATCTAGCCAGAAAATTGGCCCTATATGAGAAACAGTGTAGTCAAGTT
Source organism: Pandion haliaetus (assembly GCA_013401275.1). Classification (NCBI taxonomy): domain Eukaryota; kingdom Metazoa; phylum Chordata; class Aves; order Accipitriformes; family Pandionidae; genus Pandion; species Pandion haliaetus. The sequence continues at coordinate 36,096 of VYZV01044665.1, read as the reverse complement.
ATCTCCTTATGTGTGCAACAGACTTGATTTTATTCATCCAGAGGAAGTGATCTTTTACTACTTTAGTCTCTTCCTAATAATGCATTTTCAACCCTGATCAGAGACACAGCATAAGCAGTACACTTGAGATCCAAAATCCATTTCAGAGCTGTGGTCTGTGCTGCCCCTCTTTTCTTATTTCTACAATAAACAACAGGAACGGTTCTTCTGTTTTCCTAATCTTTCATCCTTTTCAGCCTTTTTTCCTTTTATTTGTTTTGCTTTGTTTTTTCCTTTGCTCCTTTTCGGACAAAGCCATGTCTGACATATGGGTGAGATTTCTTTATACTCCTGTCAAATGGTTTGGATACTAAGTAAGGCTGACAAAGAAAGATAGAAAATACTTATTTTCTGCTTTATGTAGGTATTGGTTGGATTATTTTTCTTTGGATAACAGTTGCTGCATCTTTGTTGAGTTTTATTTTTGGTAAATGCTGAAAATAAATTATGTAACACAAAGAAAGGAAGTGAGACATACACACATGGAGACCTAAAGAGCCCTAATGCAATCAAACATAATTAATTTTTTATATATTAATTTCTTCTGCTGATTCAGCTTGTGGTCGAAGACTTTAAAAGTATTCAGCTGTAGCATAATCTATATCATCTTTATGAAAACTGTTCTCACAGCTTGAAATGACAATTGAGTCTCTGCAAAGAAGGTTGTGGTATTTAGCATCATAATGTGCTGGCATATTTTGCACTGATATTTTATGTCTGAATTACTTTTTTAAAGAAGAAATTTACATAATTTGATGGTCTCTGTTAAGAGCAAATGGAACAGAAGTGGGCTACATTTAACTTAACTGTCAGTAAAAATAAGTCAAATGAAAGTGTCTGTGGAACTGGAAGAAGGTATAAAATATGTCATACTTTTTCACGTTTGTTTGTCTACTAATCTGGGACCATCAAATATTGTTTTTTAGTTCAGACTGGAACAGAACAACAGCTCTTCATACTATGGCATAGAACTTGTTTTCTGTGCCTCTACTTCAGCAGCTGGTCTTGGTATTAGCATGTTATCAAATACTGTCAAAATTAATGGAGTTATTCTAGATTTCAACTTTTGTGGTCCATGAGTTTAATATCAAAATAAGGACAAGAGCATTTTTAACCCTAACTACATTTTTTCTGGCTCTTTCTTTAGCCCTGTACCTTGTAGTCTCACAAATACAGAACTTGTAGCTGTTTTTGCATTTCTGAGGCAGTAACTCATTTCTTAGTGTTCTGAAAAACTCCCCTGCAGTCAGTTGTGCTAATCTGGGAGCAGTGCTGGCTTTTCAGGAAGCAGCCTGCAGAAAGAACTGCAGTAATGATGGTGTGGTGGAATATATCCCATGAGAGAAGGGGTAAGGAAGGCGTCCGCCTGGGAGGATGCTGGTCTCCTCTGTGTTGCAGTCACTCTCTGCTGGTTAAGAGAACATGCTTGTCCATTAGATATTTGGCTGACTCTTCTGGGTGGACTGGGGCAGCAGGGAGACTCATGAGCCAACGGCAGACACAGTGGCAGTTCTGGCAGCGTTAGCCTCATAGTCCTCATACCCTCTCAGTGTAAAAGCTTGTACCATCCTTCTATAAAGGGTGGAGGAGGGAAGGGGGAACCTTGGAGTACTGTTGTCCTTTGGGCAATGGGGACCAGGAATAAGGTCCTTCTTTGTACTTAAAAAAATACAGTAGTAAACTAATTGTGGTAACAGGTTCCTTTGGCTTCTAGGACAGGTAGTCACCAGTGCAGAAGCAAACGGAAAAGGTTTTATCTATCTGATCAGGAAATATTATGTTCTGACAGTAATTGTCATTAAAAAAATGAATTTACATTCATCTTCTTGTGTTTTTGTTTTACAACCCTAGATTGGTGAATTACTGAGCACCACACACCCTGCCAACAAAGCCAGCCTAACTCTTTTCTGCCCTGAGGAAGGGGACTGGAAAAATTCCAACCTTGACAGACACAACCTTCAAGACTTTATTAACATTAAACTCAACTCAGCTTCCATATTGCCCGAAATGGAAGGACTCTCTGAATTCACAGAGTATCTGTCAGAATCAGTAGAAGTGCCATCACCTTTTGACATTTTGGAACCTCCAACCTCAGGAGGCTTCTTGAAACTCTCCAAACCCTGCTGTTATATTTTCCCAGGGGGAAGAGGGGACTCTGCATTGTTTGCAGTGAATGGATTCAACATGCTTATCAATGGAGGATCTGAAAGAAAATCTTGCTTTTGGAAACTTATCCGGCACTTGGACAGGGTAGATTCCATTCTGCTCACTCACATTGGAGATGACAACCTGCCAGGAATCAATAGCATGCTTCAGCGAAAGATAGCTGAACTAGAAGAGGAACAGTCCCAAGGGTCTACTACCAACAGTGACTGGATGAAAAATCTGATCTCACCTGATTTAGGAGTTGTATTCCTTAATGTACCTGAGAACCTGAAGAACCTGGATCCTAACTTTAGAGTAAAAAGGAGTGTAGAAGAAGCTTGTTTTACTCTCCAGTATTTAAATAAATTGTCTATGAAACCAGAACCTCTTTTCAGAAACATGGGAAATACCATTGACCCCATCATTTTATTTCAGAAAATGGGAGTTGGCAAACTAGAGATGTATGTGCTTAATCCTGTCAAAAATAGCAAAGAGATGCAATATTTTATGCAGCAGTGGAGTGGTTCTAACAAAGATAAAGCAGAATTCCTTCTACCAAATGGCCAAGAACTAGACATTCCATTATCCTACTTCACCTCTGTCTCATCCCTGATTGTGTGGCATCCGGCTAATCCTGCAGAAAAAATAATCCGAGTTCTGTTCCCTGGAAACAGCACCCAATATAGTATTCTAGAAGGACTAGAAAAACTCAAACACCTAGACTTCCTTAAACAGCCAATGGTTACACAAAAAGACCTAACTGGGAACATTGCTAGTCCAGCTGTGAAACAAGCAAAGTTGAAACAACGAACAGACAGCAAGGAGAGTCTCAAGCCTGCTGGAAAGACACCACCCAGCAAGCCTGTCAGAAAAGAATCTAAAGAAGAAACACCAGAGCCTGTGAAGCCTAGTCTGGCACCGGAAAAGCCTCAGAAGCTGGAAAGCAAAGAAAAAGTTCCAGTTAAAAAAGAGAAACCAGCAAAAGCGGAGACCAAACCTATAGTGGCGGAAAAAGACATAACAAGTAAAGAAGAACAATTAGTAAAATCTGAAACTTCTGAAAAACAAACTACAGATGTAAAACCAAAAGTGCCAAAGGAGAAGCCAGTGAAAAAGGAAGTCAAAGCAAAACCTGAAGAAAAGAAAGAGGAAAAAGAAAAACCAAAGAAAGAGGTTTCTAAAAAAGAGGAGAAAACACCCATCAAAAAAGAGGAAAAACCCAAAAAAGAAGAGATCAAGAAAGAAGTTAAAAAAGAGGTGAAAAAGGAAGAGAAGAAGGAAACTAAGAAGGAAGTAAAGAAAGAAGCTCCACCAAAGGAAGCTAAAAAAGAAGGTAAAAAAGAAGAGAAGAAGGAAATTAAGAAGGAAGAAAAAGAAGCCAAAAAGGACATCAAAAAGGTTCCTAAAGAAACAAAGAAGACAGCTGCCCCTTCAACTGAAGCCAAAAAGCCAGCAGCAAAGCCTAAACCACAAAAGAAGGAGGAACCTGCTAAAAAAGAAGCAGTACCTGCTGGAAAGCCAAAGGAAAAAGGAAAAGTTAAGCCTGTGAAGAAGGACATCAAAGTCACTGGAGCACAAGCTGCCCTTGCAGCAGTTGGAGTTGCTGCCACAACTCTAGCAGCTGTAGCAGCTGCAGAAATTACAGCCAGTGGAAAGGAACTTGAAGCAGAGAGATCCCTTATGTCTTCACCAGAGGACTTAACAAAGGATTTTGAGGAATTAAAAGCTGAAGAAGTAGAAACAATAAAAGAAACAAAACCTCAAGTTGCACTTATAGAGGATGAACTGAAACTCACTGGCACAGTACAAAAAGAGGCCTTTGAAGTACAAAAAGAAAAATTAGATAATGAAGGACCTGCTGAGTCCTCTGATGAAGGAATAACTACCACAGAGGCTGAGGGTGAGTGTGAACAGACACCCGAAGAACTGGAACCTGTGGAAAAGCACAGGGCTGATGACAATGAAAAGTTTGAAGATGAGGGAACTGGCTTGGAAGAATCATCTGAAGCAGGAGATTATGAGGAAAAGGCAGAGACAGAAGAAGCTGAAGAACGAGGTGAAGAAGAAGAAAAGACACCACTGGACACCACAAAACCATATATGGAGGAAGCAAGAAAAATTGAAGAGAGCTCAGAAGAAATAATGCTGGAAGAAGATGCTAACGTTAAAGATAAAAAGTACATTGAAAAGGCAGATTATGAGGCATCAGATGAACGGGCTGAGGAAGACAGGGAAGAAGCAATAGAAAAGGCAGAAACTGAAGAGACTGAAGAAGATGAGGACGACAAAGCAGAAGACATCAGGGGTGAAGAGGAAACTGAAAAAATAGAAGCTGAAGAAGCTANGAAACTGAAAAAATAGAAGCTGAAGAAGATTATGTGATGGCTGTGGTAGACAAAGCTGCAGAAGCTGGTGAAGATCAATATGGCCTACTCATAATTACACCAACAAAACGCTCAGAGCCTCAGTCTCCAGCAGTTGAACCAGCCTCTTCTATCCATGATGAGACATTACCTGGTGGTTCAGAAAGTGAAGCCACCGTTTCTGATGAAGAAAATAGAGAAGATCAACCTGAGGAATTCACTGCTACTTCAGGTTACACACAGTCTACCATCGAAATTTCTAGTGAACCAACTCCAATGGATGAAATGTCAACACCCCGTGATGTCATGAGTGATGAAACTAACAATGAGGAAAGTGATTCACCCTCTCAGGAGTATGTGAACATTACCAGGTATGAGACAACACTGTATGCTCAAGAGTTTGGCAGGCCTAAACTTTCTCCACTTCCAGATGCTTTTAATGGATTATCTGAAGGATCCAAAACAGAGGCCACAGAAGGTAAAGACTATAACGCCTCAGCTTCCACCATCTCACCACCTTCTTCATTAGAGGAAGACAAATTCTGCAAATCTGCGTTCCAAGATGTATACCGGCAAAAAGAAAGTGAAATCCAAGCCAAATTAGAAATCAAAGAACCCTACCAAGAAGATGTTGGTGGAAAACATAGTCCGGCCAAGAGTCCAGCTGACAGTTTGTCACCTCCATCACCTGTTGCCAAAACACCACTGAGTGAACGTAGTGTTAACTTTTCACTCACTCCGAATGAGATCAAGGTCTCATCTGAGCCTGTCCCCATTGCTACATTGCCTGATGTACATCAAGAAGTTGCTGAAGAGCACTGTGCAAGCCCTGAAGATAAAACGTTAGAAGTAGCATCCCCCTCACAGTCTGCTGCTGGTAGTGCTGGCCACACACCTTATTATCAGTCTCCCACTGACGAAAAGTCCAGTCAGCTTCCCTCTGAAACCAGTGAAAAGTCAACAGAAGCTCCTATTAGCTTTGAATTCAGTGAAGTCAAAGATGAGTCTGCAAAACCCAGAATAAGCCCTATGGATGAGCCTGTGCCAGATTCAGAATCTCCTATTGAAAAGGTTCTCTCTCCTTTACGGAGTCCACCACTGATAGGTTCAGAGACTGCTTATGATACATATTTGAGTGCTGATTTAAGGTCTCCCACCAGAGATTATGGAAGTCCTTCTGAGGGGAAACCTGAAAAAGAAAAATCACCTGTTCAGATGAGCCCAGCTTCTGAAGAAAGCTCTGTGGGCCTTTTCCAAGAAAAACAAGATGAAAAAAGCATGGAGTTTCTGGTAATTAAGGAAGGCTTCAGCCTAGAAAGGAAAATGGAGGATACAGAACCCAGCAGCTCCCAGTCTTCACTGGTCTTGGATGAGCGGAAGTTAGCAGGTGATCTCTCGCCTAGTCAAATAGACATCGGTCAGTTTGGTTCTTTAAAAGAAGATACTAAAATGTCAATTTCCGAAGGCACTGTTTCTGACAAGTCTGCAACTCCTGTTGATGAGGTTGTAGCAGAAGACACCTATTCCCATATAGAAGGAGTAGCTTCTGTCTCTACAGCATCTGTTGCTACTAGTTCATTTCCAGAACCAACTACTGATGATGTGTCTCCTTCTTTGCATGCTGAGGTTGGATCTCCCCACTCTACCGAAGTTGATGATTCCCTTTCAGTGTCAGTTGTACAAACACCAACAACTTTTCAGGAAACAGAAATGTCTCCATCTAAGGAAGAGTGCCCAAGGCCTATGTCAATTTCTCCACCAGATTTCTCACCCAAGACCGCAAAATCAAGAACACCAGTGCATGATCACAGATCTCCTGAGCAGTCAACTATGTCAGTAGAATTTGGTCAGGAGTCCCCTGAGCAGTCTTTAGCAATGGACTTTAGTAGGCAATCTCCAGAATATCCTACTGTAGGCACCAGTATACACCATATATCTGAAAATGGACCAACAGAAGTAGATTATAGCCCTTCAGATATACAGGAGCCTACTTTTGCACAGAAGATTTCCCCTGTGGAGCAGTCATCTTACTCTCAGGAGAAAGATATTTCAGAAATTATTTCAGTTTCTCAAATTGAAGCTTCATCCTCAACTTCATCAGCTCATACACCTTCCCAGGTAACTTCACCACTGCCAGAGGAAACTTTTTCAGGTGCTGTTCCACCGAGAGATATGGCATTACATTCTTCTTTTACCTCAGAAAATGTGCAGAGCCTAGGAGAAAAGCTGTCACCAAAGTCTGACCTATCTCCATTAACTCCAAGGGAATCTTCTCCTCTGTACTCCCCTAGTTTTCCAGATTCACCTCCTGCAATCACAGAAGCTGTGTCAGCTAGTCACACACCTTTGTTGTCACTGCAAGTGTCCTCTGTCAAAGCATTCGGTTACCAGGAACCCCTAACAAAGCACAGTCCAGAATCTTTACTTAGCCCAGAAAAAGAAGATTCAGAGAAAAGCAGCAGGTCACCAGAAGAACTTAGTTATTCATATGAGGCCACAGAGAAAACTACTAGGTCACCAGAGGATATTAGCTACTCCTATGAGGCAGTTGGAAAATGTACTAGATCACCTCAGGCCACGGATTATTCCTATGAGACAACCAGGAAAACTACTAGGTCACCTGAGGCCACAGATTATTCCTATGAGATAACTGCAAAAAATATGAGGTCGTCTGAGGCCACAGATTATTCTTATGAGATGACAGGCAAAACCACCAGGTCATCAGGGGCCATGGATTATTCCTATGAGATGACTGGGAAAACCACCAGGTCACCTGGGGACAAAGATTATCCCTATGAGACAACAGGGAAAACAACTAAATCACCTGAGGCCACAGATTATTCATATGAGACAATTGGGAAAACCACCAAATCACCTGAGGCCACAGATTATTCCTATGAGAGAATTGGGAAAGCTACCAGATCACCTGATACTATGGATTACTCCTATGAGACAAGAGGGAAAACCACTAAGTCACCAGAAGCCACTAGCTACTGCTATGAGACGACTGGGAGAACCACCAGGTCACCAGAGGCCATGGCTTACTCCTATGAGATATCTGGGAAAGCCTCCAGTTCACCTGAAGCCACAGGTTACTCATTTGAGACAACTGGGAGAGCCAGCAGGTCACCCGAAGCTACCAGCTATTCCTACGAAGCAAGTGCACATTTCACTCCAGGAAAATCATTAGCAGAGTCCCGTCAAGATGTTGACTTATGCCTTGTGTCCTCTTGCGAATATAAACATCCCAAAACTGAACTTTCACCCTCATTTATCAACCCAAACCCCCTTGAGTGGTTTGCAAGTGAAGAACAGTCTCAAGATCAAGAGAAGCCATTAACGCAATCTGGGGGAGCTCAGCCACCTTCTGGGGGAAAACAGCAAGGGCGGCAGTGTGATGAAACCCCACCCACGTCTGTGAGCGAGTCTGCCCCATCTCAGACCGATTCAGATGTTCCCCCAGAGACTGAGGAATGTCCTTCCATCACTGCAGATGCTAACATTGACTCGGAAGATGAGTCAGAAACCATTCCGACGGACAAGACAATTACGTACAAACACATTGACCCACCACCTGTTCCAATGCAGGATCGTAGCCCTTCCCCTAGGCACCCTGATGTTTCCATGGTTGACCCAGAGTCTCTGCCTGTTGATCAGAATTTAGGTAAACCTTTGAAGAAGGACCTCAAAGAAAAGACAAAGACAAAAAAGCAGGGTACTAAGACCAAGTCGTCTTCTCCTGTTAAAAAAAGTGATGGTAAATCAAAACAAGTGGCTTCACCAAAGCCAGCTATAAAAGAATCTTTAGACAAAATTTCCAAAACAGCCTCTCCAAAAAAGAAGGAGTCTGTGGAGAAGGCAACCAAAAATATCTCTAATCCAGAAGTAAAGTCTCGAGTGGAAGAGAAAGATAAGGACACCAAGAATGCAGCAAATACAACAACATCCAAGTCAGCAAAGACTTCAACCACAGGTAAAGACAGAGAGCAGTTCCTTAGTGTTGAGATTTTCTTAGCTTTTACAGTGAAGTTAGCTTGCCTTTATATCAGTTGAGCATGTGCTTTGCAGCAAATCCCCAAAGAAAGTCCAGGTTTTAAACATAAATCCAGTGTGTAAAGGCCACATTTAAATGCATGAATTTCACTAATTTAACTGTTGTAATCTGAGAAACTTGATGTGTCATTTTTCTCAGAGAGTACATAAAATATAAAGAACTTAATATTAGCTGTCTAAACTGTCAACCAACTAATAGCATTAAAAGTATCACTTTTATAGGTGAAGTGAAATCAGTAGCAAGGTGAACCACATTACTCATTGTAAGATACAAGTATGTACAATTCTCTTAACATAAATTAATGCGTTTTAATATTGTGGGAGGCAAAGGTATTACCAGCCATTGGATGCTTTGCTGGATTAATGTTAAAAGGTGTATTTTTAAAAATTATAACCACAGTAAAAGCACTTTCAGTGAACTAACCATGTACATCACATAATCCGGTTAAAGTCTTATGCCATCAGTGATGACTAAACATACAGAAAATTAATGTCATTTTGAATGACTGTTGTGTATTCTAAGTAGTAATAAAATATGAATTAGATTACTGAAGGAGGCATTGTGCTAATCTGTTGTTTCCGGCAGACCTTGTTAGAGGGTGTTTGGGGGATACTTTGATTTTACTATTGTCAGGACTGATGTTCTGTTGAAAGCTTTTTTACAAGGAGCAGGTTTAGGATTCAGTACAAATAAACCAGCATTCAACTGTCTCTAGCTTCCCCATTTTAAGTGGTCCACTGTTCCTTTCTTATACCATTGTTTGCATGCCTCTGTTTGTTAGTAAATGCATTTCAGAGCAGCAGTATAGTTCCTCATGCTGAACAGTTCTCCAGCACTTTAGCTCTATATGAGGTTCTTCTTCCTTAAAGCATACTTCTCAGGTATACGCTACAGCAGAAGAAAAAGCACTCTGATAATGACATTTGAGTGTAAAATGTAACGTCTAATATTTTATCCAGTGTTGGTATCCACAATTCAGGAATATATATCACAGATTTTTTATGGTAAAAGATAATAAAGATGTAACATAACCAAGAGTAAGAACTTTCTAATTCAGGAAATCTTATCATATCATGATGCTTATCTGGCATATTGCCCTACGATGAATGGCAGGACATGCTAGACAACTGTAATAGACTTTGCTGGCCTTACGATATGTGACCCTAAATAGAGTGTATTGCTCAGATAGTAGTTTACCAAGCTTCATCCTCTGTAACAATATGAGAAGGCTAAAGGACATAAATGGTGATCATCTGGATAAAATTACTGGTTGAATCCTGATCTTAAGTTCACACCATGATCCAGTGTGTAGCAAAAGCCGCTTTTTTGGGGGTAGTATTTTTAATGTGAGTGTTTAAACTTTGAAATTCCTTTTGACTGAAGCTCTTCTTAGAACAAGTACTATACTATGTGCAGCAGCAAAACATGCTTCCCCCTAATTTTTGTGATAAGTAGCTACTTTGTGTATGCAAATAAGGATCCAGCAGGCAAACAAACACTTGTTCTCTGTTCCCTGAAGTAATTGCTTTACAAGTTTCTCTGTCCTCCCGAGTTCCCTTTGACCCTCTTTCTGCTCACAAGTAGTACCTTCCCGATGCACCTGTAAGGCAGGCTGAGCATATCAACAGCTACCATGTCTTACTACGTGCTGATACCCCAAATCTCAGGACTGCCTCAAATCTGCATGGCTCCCAGTGTGACCCTAGGTTTTATAATCATGCATACCTGAGACTCAAAAAGCTGTACTTCTTAACCTGGAAGATAATACCACCGTTTACTGAACGGCAATTCAGTAATCACAGCCCTGCATAGTAATTGTTGGATAATAGTAGTGTATAATTGGGAAAGGTTTGGTTAATTTTTGGTTATGTGTTAGTGAGTTTTTATTGTATTACATAGTTACCGTTATTCAGGTTTTTCCTCCCATTACAATCGTAACTGGGATACAACAAAGCTCGAACATGTCATTAGATGTAGGAGAGTAATGCTGTGGTTGGACACATCTGACCTCAGTGGCTATAACAGTAACTAATAAATGCATGTTTTCAACCAGGCTGTGACATATTTTGTTGTTTGGTTTTCAAAGGACCTGGGAATACTAAGGTGCCAAAATCTACAGCAGTGCCTCCAGGACCTCCGGTGTATTTGGATCTGGTGTACATTCCCAACCACAGCAACAGCAAGAACGTCGACGTTGAGTTTTTCAAGAGGGTGCGGTCATCCTACTACGTGGTGAGCGGGAACGATTCTGCAGCCGAGGAGCCAAGCAGGGCTGTTCTGGACTCCCTGCTGGAGGGCAAGGCGCAGTGGGAGAGTAACATGCAGGTAAGGTCTTCACTAGTGTTTCTACCTGGAAATTTAACATCCTCTGGGGAGCCACTACAGGAAGCCAGAGCGCCTCTTGGAGTGGATGGTGGCTGCTAGGGAATGGGGTCCCCAGGTTGGGCATCTCATTTCACTGATGATGTGAGAGGACACCTGAGTGAAGCACAGAGCTGCACCACACTCAGCTGCTCCCCCGCTTCTGGCCCTTCTGAGCTGTTTCTCATGAATAAAACAGTTGGGAGCTGCTTTACAGGGCCATTTGGCTGTTTCATCTTGTTACTATACCATATATGATCCAAGTTTGGAAACATTGCAGTTTGCAAGTAGGAAAGAAAGGTGAATGTTTCATGGTTTATATGGTAATTATGTACACTTAGAAACTTCATGTGCCTTTCCATCATGATCAATAAGTTAACAAAACATTTGGCCATAATCTGAAGACATATCAGTGCAGACTACAGACAGCTATTTCTCTGGAAAGCTGCATCTCAGCACCTTACAAAACCAAGGTTTTATTTTAATAAACTGCTTCTTTGCAGTCATATTACCTTACCTAGTTGTTTATTTCTTTTTATCCATCCATTTATTTAAGTATTTATTGCAGAAAGACCTACTCTTTCCAAAAGGGAAACATACTTGTTGGTTGGGGCTTCTTACAAAGCTGTTTTTCTTATCAGCTGTTTCTGTTGTCCGTTCCTCATGACTTCTCTTGTTTTGTGTTGCAGGTGACCTTAATCCCCACTCATGACTCAGAAGTAATGAGGGAATGGTACCAAGAGACCCATGAGAAACAGCAGGACCTCAACATCATGGTTTTGGCAAGCAGCAGCACTGTTGTTATGCAAGATGAATCTTTTCCTGCATGCAAGATTGAACTGTAAGAATGAGACCATGCACCACAAGATTAAACTTTGTTTCCAGAAATTCTTCAGTTTGAAAACACCTTTTCTAAAAATTCAACCCATCTCTTTCAACTGCTGAACTATATACCTGCCAAACGCTATACTGTGTCACAGTGATGCAAGTCACTACTATTTTTCAGTCTTTGCTGATTGCTAAGGGAAATAACAGTATTCCCATAGTAGGGTTCAAATTACTACAAAAATACAGATCCAGTTTCATCTCTGCTGAACGTTTGGAAACCATGCACTAGCAACCCCAACTGACTTCTGCCAGATAGAGGCATTTGCCCTCTAAAGAAACACAAAGAGAGAGAAAGAGAGAGAGGGGTAGGAGGAGAAAGTAATAAATAATTAGTTCTGCATTAGTCTTATGGCAATAGATGTATCGCTTACTGCAGTCTGCTTATGCTCTCACATGAAAAGAAACTTTTAAATTTTTATCAATCTGAGCTATTGCAAAGGGGATAATTTTTACAGAATTAAGTTAGCTGAAAATAAAAAGAAATAGAGCATGGCTAGGAAGGGATGTACAAGCTAAAAACTCATCAGCAGTTTTCCACTTTAATTTGAACTCTGCATACTGACATACCATAACAATCATAGGCCAAATATGCATGTAGTCTGCACCCCATCCAGAAGTCTAAAACCTTTCTTTCAACATGCAGAATTGTTGGTCTAAGGCATGCTCCCAGTGAAAGTCCACTCATTCCAGCCAGAACTGACCAGTCCACATGCTTGAACACCCATGTCCACTGTTGATTAACTGAAGCAAAATACCAAAGCGGTCGGGAGGATATACAGTAGACAATTTGCCTTAGAAAGTGACTTGAATGTACAAAGAAACTTGATGCACTTATTTTTTAATGTTGAGACAGCAAATTTATAAAACATCTGTGTAGGATCATAGTTACACCAGTAAAGAAGTGTGAGTGTGCATGTGTGGTACGAGAAACCTATCTGACTGGTCAAACGGCTTGGTGCTATGAATTATGTATGTTAATTAAGTGAACACTTCATTGATGCACCTGGACAGCTCAACAAGGCAAGATGAGCATTTTTTTGAAAGCTTCTTTTGTACTGTGGAAGCAAGATTGGAGTGGTGTCCAGTATCAGAGTTACAAAACTTAGTGAAACATTCAGAATGGTTAAAAAGGTTACCTGCGAGCCTGTACGGTATTCAACCTTCCTTTGTCTTACCTTATTTTATTTGTTTAATTTAAGAGTGAATATGGGAACAAATGTACAGAAACCTTTTTTTTTAGTGCTGTGTGAACTTTTAATACATGAATTTTTAACAAATGTTTTCATTTACATGAAAAAAATTTTTCAGGTGAAGGCAATTTTTTTAGTAGTTTTGTAAGATAAATGAATAACATTGTTTAAGGTTCTAGTGAGAATGGATATTGAGGTAAAATTTATTGAAAATAGTCAACTGCCAATACCTTTTGGGGGGGTGGGGGAGTGGAAGGGCACCCTGGTGGTAAAATTAATCTATTGATGATGACAGAAAATGGGATTTGAAAAGTTGATTGCCTAATACTTACAAGGGTGTAACCTACATTCTCAATCCTCACAAGATCTTGAAAAAAGA
>VYZV01044665.1:0-22454 GCA_013401275.1 Pandion haliaetus | reverse complement strand
CCTTTCCTCTCCTTTCCTTTCCTTTCCTTCCTCTCCTTTCCTTTCTCTCCTTTCTTTTCTCTCCTTTCCTCTCCTTTCCTTTCTCTCCTTTCTTTTCTCTCCTTTCTCCTTTCCTTTTTCTTTCCCTTTCCTATCCTTTCCTTTCTCCTTCCCTTCCTGTTCCCCCTCTTTCTTTTCCTTCTCTAGACTTGCAGAGGAACAGCATCACTATTCTGTGATTTAACACAATTTGGATTTTTTAGTCCCAGAAGTTTTACCCCAATTTAAAAAATCTTGTCACATTGTAGAAGGTTTGCAAATCTGAATTTAAAGGTGTAAAGGCCTCTAGAATGGAGGTACGTGCTGGTCTGTATGATTCACAATTATGTCTGGTATTAAGTTTCACAATGTAGTGAACTATGACCTCATTTTATTTTCTTTACTTCTAATTTATTTCAATTTTACATTGTTAGAATATTTTTGTTTAATAGGTGTATGTTTGCACTCCTAATTTTTATGAGTTTTTTTTTTTATACTGCTTTAGGGTCCTTTAAATGTGGGCTCCTGAGGCCCATTTAATGCTGTGAATTGCTGTTTGTCAGTTGTTGGGGTCTTGATTTATTTTTAATGTCTTCTCTTTTTTTAGATATCTCTAGCAATGCTGTTTTATTTATTACTGTACCTTTTAAGGTGTTAAGAGTAACTCAGAATGACTATGGCACAAAAGGCAGATGGAAATGTATTGTGGAAACAAGCATGTTTGCTGGGCTCATAATCATTCACTTAAAATTGCTTTTGTAATACATAGTCTACGAAGTTATAGGCAATTGTTTGGCAGAACAGTTGCACTATTTCTACAATTCTTTCTGCTTTGTCTACTTTCTTATATAGGTCAGATTTCAAACTTTTTGAGTGTGTGGGAACAGATTTTCTGATTTTCTGACAACACCTGAAATGGTTTGTATCTCTGCTTTGGTAGAAAATCTGTTTTAAGTACAGCAGTGGTCCTGAGACTAATCTCACTTACGCCACTTACTCCTCTGAATCAGAAGCAATTTCACTACAGTCAGAGAAGTCATTTGGTCCTACTGTAAATGAAATTGGAATCAAGCCTTAAGTCTCCCCAAGCAAGTTTGTGATGGCTCAAGCATTTGTTTTACTTTAAAAATAATAATAATTAGACAGTTACAGCTGATCTTAAAATGTACATTCACTTTTTTGCTGCTACAAGAATATTAAAACCCCAGGCTGGCTATTCTGTGGTATTGTAAAGCCTGTTCCATCCATTCCCTTTCAAATGGCAACGGCACCTGGGTGCAACACAAAGATTAACTCCTCCATTAGCTCCTCTTGCCCTTAATGTCTTTCCTGCCTGTGGAACTAATCTAACTGTGCTAGTCCTAGTACTACACAATTAGTTTAGTGTAACAGTCATCAAAATGTACCGTGTACATTAATGATGAGTGCTGTTGATCAGCATAGATTTCTAGGAGCATGGTCTGTTATTGATTACTCTAATTATAAAGATTCAATATCTGAGTGTAAAAGACACTCCATTTAAATGATGGTATTACCCATAACAGCTTCCCCAGTCATGATCTTTATGCTATTACTATATTGCTTCATATAATTCAATGAAAAATTAACTTTGGAGATCCCACCCCACTCCTGAACTTGGACAGGGCCTCTCTTGCATGCCTTTTCAAAGTCCTGTAGTGGGCCTGACTTCATTGACCTCTATTTTCCCCCCATCTTTATAGGAATCACTTTTGATTTTTTTTTTTTTTACTTTACATACTGTGGTGAATGGAGATAATTGTGTATATGAATGTCGGGTTTTTTAATTGTCTACAATAGCTTATGCATTTTAGGAGAATTCCGGTACTCATTTACTAAGATTTAATCAATTTGTTAACTGAATTTTCAATCACTCCCACCACAAACAAGTCAGCTCCAAAGAGCGCTTACTGTGCATTTGGGACATTTCTGTCATACGCTTCTCTTTGTTCATCTGTCGCCAGAGGTTCTTGCTCAGTAATGATGTTTTGAGAGAAACAGTAATTTTGTTGGTCTGGATTTATTAGAAAAGGAAAAAGTATAATGTTTACACTTGAAAGAAACTGTAAGCTTTCATCTTTTCACTTAATAATTGAACAAAACACTAAAAGCAACTAGGAGTAAGCATTTCTTAGAATGCAATTATATTATTCACCTGGTTTAAAAATGTTTGCTATTTAAAATAAAAAAAAAGTCTGTTTGTTGTGACTTTACAAAAAATCTAAAAAAAATAAGTAGTTAAATAAAACAATGGCATAAAAATATAGAAACAACAACAAAAAAAGAATTTAAAAAGCAGCTTCTCCTCACTAGACTAGCTAGAAGCTCCAGATAGCAGGAGCTACTTCTTCAAGACTGGGCTGTAATTGCAACTGTAAAAGAGGAAATCTGAAATGAGCTTTCACACATTTGCATGCAGCCATTATCTTCCAAACTATGGAAAGAAACAGTCTTGTTGCTGGCTGAGAAGCACCTCACACACCTCCTCTCTCTTGTTCTGAATGGTGTTTGTGTCAGTCTGCAGCTGTGTATGGTATTATGTCTTATAATCCTGCATCACTTCTATTCTATCCAGTCATATCTAATGTAGAAAATTAGTTTCCAGTGAAAGTAATATGTAGTGCTTTTATGATATTTGTGTGCAATATCCCCTCTTCCATTGAGGATATTTGATGTAAAGGAAACAAACTCAGTTCCACAATAAAATACAAAAGTGGTAAAGTGGTGTTGATATGTTTCTTGTCTTTGTGTATGTACGTATTTTTAAGTTTTTCCTTTCCTTCAATCATGACTACCTACTATATGGGTTTTTTCTCAAAAGATCAATGACTATTTAAATGCTAGATAAGAACCAATTTCTATTTAGAAACTGGAAAATAAATGCAGAAGATTACTTTTATCTCTTGTGGTGTAAAACATTACCATGATGTACCATGACGTGGCTTATTTCGGTTGTTCTCATTTCTGTATCCCTCAGCAGCATGAGAAAACACCTCATTTTCAGTAAGTACACTTCCAAGGGGCTGTGTCAGTGTCGTTGTAGAGATGGACATGACACTGAATATCCAGTTGCAGCAATCACACTTTATTTTTCAAGCAGTTCCTTTTTACATACTCTACCATTCTACTTTTGTCCAATCCACTCTCATATCAAGCCCCAGCTAGCCAGTACAATTGTTGGTCACGCGCTGTTCATGCTCTGGTCAAAGCCAGGATGTTTGCCAACCCTTAGAATGCTTATCACTGTGTTCAGTAGTCTAACAGTTCCTCGGACTTGTTTGCTCAGCTTTTCTCAGGACTCTCCAGTCTCTTCAAGGCTACATAGCTATCTGCTCAAGGTCAATGTTAAACTTGCATTCTGATCCCTCGGACCAGCCGAGGTCTCCCACATGTCAGAGATGATACCCAATAAAGTTACACTAAACTAAGCTCACCGTGGTTCGGAAAAGAGGTCTTTTCCAAAGTTGTTGCAATTTAACAAGAGTGCACAACTTGCCTCCAGTGGGCATGAACACTTCCTGACCACCACTGCCCAGTAATCCTGGTGACAGGGGATGGAGTATCTGGGGAAGCTGGGCCCTCAGTTTATTTTTTTTACTTTATGAACATCAGACTTTTCCTCTACTGCTGTTAAAGGGGCACTGTAAGATCAGGCTTTCTGCCCTTGTAGTTTTGCTTGCCGCTGCAATGCCAGCTGTGGCGAGGTGCAGCAGTCAATGCTTACATATTTTAGCTCCGGGAGATGGTAACGATGTGAAAGCAGGTAAAGGCTGGGAAGCAGGGTGCTCACTCCCAGGAGAAGCAGTGGCCCTGCAGAGTTTCCTTCACCCTCAGACAGCACCCTTTTTTTGTGGGCCCTTATGCATGTCCAACATCTAAGGTTTCATTTGTCATTTCTAGTGTCATTAATAAATGCTGTGTTTGGCTGGAATTGGGCTGAGCATGGCAAAGTAGATTAAAATGAAGACCAGATGAGGGGAATCAACTGCTGCAGGTCTTATAGCTCAAGTATAATCCTGCATATCTGTACACCAAGGTTTTTTGAACTGTTGTGGTAGAGTAGCTTGAAGCTATTTAAAATATATTAAAATGATTGCGCAAAGCAGACCAGGTCGGCTTCAACCCCAGTTAGTCACCTGCAGTTGCAGAGTGAAGTTCTGGATTTGCACTGGTGGGACCAGCCATGGTACCTTTGGATAGGAACAGGCCAGCCTGGTCTGTAGCATTTGGCTTGCTGCTTCCAGATGCCAAATGAAAGTGCCTTTCTTCAACACAGCAGCTGAGAAGGAGAAATGTTATTTCCACTAGTGTTAATGAACAAATTCAATCAGTTCATGAAGTATTTAAGACGGCATGGAAAAATGACAGTCCCTCAGACCTTTTTGGTCTATCTAAAATGAGGGATCTGTCTTGTGGCTTCCTAGACTTGGAGACTGTTTAGTACTCATTTCTAGTGTTCTCTGGTTGATAGGAAATTGTAGCTTTTCATGATTCCTGGGATGGGGTGGAAAGAGGTGTCCAGGGGTCTCTTGAGTAATAGCCATGGTGACAACTCATAGATCCAGCTCACTCCCAGCAATGCAGCAAAGCTCCTTGGCTTCCTAGAGGGTGTCTCTGGGCACTTGGTACTTCTGCTACATGAGCATTGCCCCTATCCTTCACTCAGCAAACAGTTTTTCACCACTGCTTAATGTTGTGGTCCCTACTTTCATCTCCCACAGACACGACCAGTCCACACTAGCATGAAGCCCCTAGGGCACTGTCCTCTGCTGTGCTGCATGTGCTTTCTTCAGATTCAGCCCAAACCCCCCAGAGGCTGAGTGCCCTCATCTTACCAGGGGATTTGCTCATTTTCAACTGCATGCTCAGCATCATTTCTACCAGAAATTAAGTACTTAGGAGAACTAAATCAGCAAGCACTGTAGTCTGCACGAGCTCTGGTTGCTCATGGATCCTTACCACTTGATGTAGCTGCTTCTCTGCAGTTCAACAACTCCAGTGTTACCAGCCCCAGTGTGAATGGCTGGCAAGGCGGGGGTGGAGGTTGTGTTAGCTGCTGCCAGCTTCACTGCCAAAACAATTGCGTGCCATCATTTACAGATCATACTGCCGCTCAGCCTGCGCTTGTGAGTTACACAGAGAGGATAAGTGAAATAGACAGAACTTATGTCCCAATACAACCAAGCTAAATATACATAGCAATGTCTATATACACTGGGGTTACACCCCATATACCTGTCAAGGTCCAGAAANGTTTACAGTTTCAAAAGATGTAATTATAGCAGCAGTTACCCCGTGTAAGGACCAGAACACACTCGAAAGTTTCTTTCCCAATTAATTTAATGGAGGAATTGTCAGGATTTGCAATAAACAAGGTATATTGAAAGCTGAGTTTTGTCCTCATAATCCAATGTGCTTGTCAATGGGGCTTTAATACTATTTCTGTGCCTGGGGCATCTGCAATTCAGAATGGGTTGAGTGCACTTGAGTTTATCAGAAAGGTTTAAGAGCAGCAACAGGGTCAGTACTATGCAATTGCTATCTGAGTTCAGTGACAACTTTGTGATTACTGAAAGATGTATATATTTCCATGGGGAGATTGACCCACAGTAGATGGTACAGTTTTCTATCATCAAGTTTAGTATCTTAAGTTACTCTTGAATTAATGTTTAGTCACTAATTCTTGACTTATACTTCATTCTCCACAGTTTTATTTTGAAAAAGCCACTGTCAAGTTGTCACTTATGACAGCAGCAGTTTCTCTTCTACAATCAAAGAGCCTTGTCCTCATCTCAACATTTTCTGTCATTAAATTTCTGGGAAGGTAAATTTAACCTTACTTTCCATGAAAGTGCTCACTCACTAGAAATATATTTTGCAAGGTTCAAATTGTAGTTTCTACATGAACAGCCCTAGCAAAAACAGCAGCAGTACTTGCAGAATCAGATGCTGTTCAGTGGACCACATCTTGCATCCCTCAAAGTCAAGGGTGCAATTTCCTGTTGTAACTATGACTCCAGCTTCCTGAGGAGGTGAGGGAAAAGAGGACACTTGTTAACCTGTGACCCCAGCTGTCCTCTGCCTGCCTCAGTGGCACGGTCACGGCTGCTCAGGTCAGAAATCCCCTTGCACGAGTCAACCATCATCTGCAGCTGGGGTAGGTCATTGTCCTGGTTCCACAGTTTTAAGGTGACCAGAAAGCCCTGGGACAGGCAGGCAAGAGGCTGGGACAAGCCACTGCGAGAGGGAGCAGGTGCTTGAAGCTGCGGGAAGGGGCTCAATACCAGTGCTGTGTGTAGGGCACACCATCTGACCAGGTCTGAGAGCATCTACTAACTCTATCTTGGCCAGGTTGGGTGTTACCATAAATAAGGCCCATCTGTGCAAGGCTTCAGGCAACATTTATTTGAGCTGCAAGGAAATAAATATGTAATTTTGCTCTTGTGAATAACAGATAATGACCTTCAGTGCTTCACTGGTAGTGTTCTGCTAGTGACACTTGTGGGAGGAAGAGTTACATATTTGCTTGCCTAATAAGCAGTGCGTTTGGTGTCTGCCGTGGATTTCAATTGGGAAGATGCTTTTTGAATTGAAAGGAAGAGCTTTAACCTTTGAAGTGCTGGCTTTTTCTCCTAATGGCAGCCGAATTCATGCCAACATACCAAACAGGCTTTGCATTTGTACTGGTTTCTGTTTCTTTTGACAAGTATTGTTCAGAGAATGGTCTCTCCCACACCTGGAGAAACACGGGAGAACTGTTAACACTACCTAGCATGTGCAAGTCTGGCAATGCTGTACGGTAAGTGTTGGTGCAGGCAGGTATTATTTAGGTTGCTGGGCACCTCAGCTTGGTGACTGTGCATGCAAATGTATTGCTTCTAGCACTGGGAGATCTTCCTCTGCCTTTAGCTATACAGACACCAGGATAATGAGCAGGGAAATATTCAAACACTTTCATGAAGAAAGATGCACTCCTGTGATCTAGAAATACACTGACAAGGGAGAAACTGTAATAGCTTTAATGCAAATCACAGCTGTAGTCACAAACGAAAGCAGGATATGAAGGAACATTTCTAGGAGAGGTGATCCAAAACAAGGAAATAGCATTACTACCAAGAAAGATTTTGGTCTGTCCCCTCCAGGAAATATTTTGTCAGTCCCATCCACATACAGAAAGGTCTAGGCAGCTGTCTGAAACAGCGCAGCAAGGAGCAGCAACACTTCAAAATCTTGAGAGTGTCCTAGTGAGCAAGTGTTCATTGGGTTGTGAGCTTGCATTGAATGAGTACCAGGGCACAGGACTGGATGAACTCAGCAGCTTTTTGTCTTTGTAGAGTACAAAAGTGTGTGTGGGGTGTTTATATGCACATACCCACATTCTTCCCATAGCATCAGAGCTCACGTTTAAGCAGCAGCAGGTCAAAAGCTGCTGTCTGACTTCTCTGCCCCCCTTCTAAATGCAGCTAGCCACATCACATGGGGTAATAGCTATCATAGGAGTGGACACAAAGTTGTGGGCACACAGACAGAAGGGCTTTTGACCACCTGGGGCCCAGTTTCACTCCTAGGTGTTGGTATAAGTGTTCTTCAAACTTCTTTTTAAGAGTAATCCAGCAAGCAGCTGAAAAACAGGTTGTGTGTGCACCATGATTTATGCAAGAGGGCAAACAGTCAAGTCGTTCTTTTCCTGGAGCGGGAAGGAGAAAAGCACATAAATCAAGCTGATTTAGTTGATACTCCCTTGATTTTCATGCTGCTGCATTTGTGGTGAACAGCTACCATCCCTGTCTCCCTTAGGAAGCTGAGCACATGCCTGAACAGCACTGGTCCGTGAAATACCCCATCTCACACTTTGTCTGTCTTACCGCTGACCTTGCTCAAAGCTAGCAGGCAGGAGAGAGCACCAAGGAGGAAAGTACCTTCCTCCCTTCCTCAAGCTTTGGTTGCTAATTCATGCTTCCATGAGACTAAGCTGTGTTCAGGGGCCTCAAACCTCAGGGTGCCCAAGCGTTTGGTACCCTGGGATGCTTGCTGTCCAGAGCCAGGGGCACATTGCTGTTTGAGATGGGGGTGTGGGGCAAAGAGACATGGCCAGCCTCCTTGGAGAAGGGGAAGAAATAAATGCGAGAGGATACACAGGAGGAACTCGAAAGGGATCGAGGGTGATGTCAAAGGGGAAGCAGCGATGGGGATTGCTGCAGAATTCAAGAAGGTGCAGGTAGGCTTGTGGGAAATGTGAGGATTTGCTAGGTGAGAAAACACTGGTTTGGCAGAAGCTGGGTGCTATTGAGTAAGACAGTGGTGAGACCTCGGGTGGGGAGAAGCAAGATGGAGGCTACTGGACCACAGAGAATTACTTGGCTGGAGCATGAGGGGGAGGGAAGAAGGGCCCTGGTGTGCAGCTGGCCCAGCCAGTGGAAGTGTC
Source organism: Pandion haliaetus (assembly GCA_013401275.1). Lineage (NCBI taxonomy): Eukaryota > Metazoa > Chordata > Aves > Accipitriformes > Pandionidae > Pandion > Pandion haliaetus. The sequence continues at coordinate 13,993 of VYZV01044665.1, read as the reverse complement.
AGCAGTGGTTTCTTACTCAGGGTGATATGAGGCAAGAGATAAATGAGGGCTTGGTGAAACTTTTGGCTCCTTAAGCCACAAATTGTCTGCACACCTCTGCTGCAGGTCTTGGGTTTGGTGTCCTTTGCCTGGCCCCAGGAATCCGCGTTGCTGCCTGTAAAGCATTTGGCAGGGAAACCCCGCTTTCCCAAGGGCAGAGGGGCATATGGGAGGAGATTCAGGTGAAGGCAGAGAAAGATTGTTATCTACACTGTTTAAGTTTAGGCTTTGGGCTGGACTAAGAGCATTCAAACCCACAGTGCCTGGAGTAAAGCAAGGAGGGAACCTGTAATATTCATTAACAGGCTACTCAGAGATTAGAGGATTTTCTTCACCTGTTGCTGTAATATTTAAGTCTAAATAAATGGAAAGGGGGGTTAGTTGTGGGGGAAGTGAAGCGTGCTCTGTGAGAGAGCGGCATGCATGGCAGCTGGCAGCTTGCTGGAGTTCAATTAGTGTTAGCAGCCTGGTCCATCTACTGAGTAGGATGAGGAAGGGTGGAGGTGCGGCCAAAACCAGGCTCCTTGTGCTGCCAAGAAACAGATGCTAACAAGAAACAAGAAGAAATGTGGCAGTGCACACTGTGGCCTAGCCAAATAGTCTCATAAGCAAAAGGATCAGCAGCTACAGTGGCTAGAGGCCATGTGTCAGCAAGGAGGGTCTTAAAACTGTGGCGGTGTAGAGAAGATCCCAGGAGGGACAGGTAGTGTTTGTAGAGGGAAGCCGAGAAAGGAATCAGGTTACAGGAGTGATTGTGAACCGCTGAAGATACAACCCATGTTCTGATACTGAAGAACTAAAGTATGTGGTCAGGGAAGAGACGCTTCATTCTCCTGTGGCTGGATTAGGAGTGACAACCTCTTCAAAGCCACCAGTTTTAAGGAAGTTGTTAAGAGCATGTTTGGCCTCCTACTCTCCCTTAAGGCTCCCTAACTTCTAGTAATCAGAAAGTAGTTAGACCAAGAAAGAGGAAAAAGACTTTAGGAGACTTGAGAAAAGTTGCCCAAGAAAGTCCACTGCTGATTTAGTTAGCCAAGCCACAAAATCATCCACTTAACCCAGATACAGCACTCTCTTACTGCAGTATGGGAGAAACTATGGGACTTGCTGACAAGATGGGGTGAAGAACCTTACTGCCAAGTTCTTGGATGTGAAAGAGCAATCAGGCTCTGAGTGCCTTTGCTGGGAATAAGAGAGAGGTATTTGGTGCATGCTTTCCTACACTTAAAACAAGTTCACTTTGCAGATTCGCAGCGTGTTCTCACTGGATTTACAGTGAGTTTGTGATGTGAGTTTTGCCACGGTAAGACTAGACAGGTGCATGATAAAACTGGAAATGCTTATCAGACCCTGTGGTAAAGCACAGTGAGACAACACTTGTTGCCATAACAAGCAGCAATACAGCAGGGCTGTTGCTAGGGTGTTCCTGTTTTCAAGGAACTTGCCCTGCTGTAGGCTGCATGAAGTTGCTGGCTGCAGCTGATGAGATTCAGCGATGACAGGGAATGTAAGCAGGGATGGATGCTGATGCACCCCACAAGCAATGCACTACGATCCTTTCCTCCCTTGCTGTTTCCTTGTGCTGGGTGAATAGCCACATTGTTTTTACCAATCTGAAGAATGAGGCATGGGACTGAGTACACAGCTGAGACAAGAAGAGAATTAGGTCAAAACTCCCATGAAACAGCACCCAGAATATAAAAGGAAACTGCACTGCCGTTGAGGCTCCTGGGTGTGTGCTGAGGTGATTGTGCCCATTTCTCTACTGACCTTAAAAACGGAGCAGAGCAGCACTAGTCAGAAATTTCTAAATTCCTTACAGGGAAGGCACATCTGATTGCCTGTACTAGTGCTAACTCACTAAGCTGAAATTCTTTAAAAGTAGTTTTAAAACCAGTCTAAAGTTAGGCTTCCACCCCCATATATAGTAGCCTGAATTTCCAGACGGGTTGGGAAAGAAAAAAAGCAACCAATATACATTAATCCTCTTAGTGTCTGAAGTTCAGAGTAACCAAGGCACTTTCCTGTGAGAAACCCCTACTGAAACAACTTGTGTTTGAAATTCTTCCCTCTTCTTTTGTTCCTTCCACCCTCTACACCTTTCATCACAGGCAAGCTGCTTCTTATGCCTTTGTTTCTTTGTGCTGTCTCTGTCCCACCCCCTGCCTGGCTCATAGTAGGAGGAAAATATATCATATACAGGATGAAGACTTCTAAACCACATGTGCTTTACTTCAGCAAACAGGCAAAATAGGAAAAGTTTAATTTTCATACAGCAGTCACATACAGTCACGCTTGCAGCAGGGTTGAAGTGAATATTAATAATGGTGAGCATTTCAGTTCAATGACAGAGGAATGCATACCACTACAGTAGTCTTTGAGTTCCCAGTACTAAGCAGATGCTTCAGCTAGCTTCCTAGCTTCCATTTCCTGCTTAGCCTTTTCTCTCAATTCCCTTTCCCTCTCAACGAGAAGTGCTTGTTCTTGCTCCCACTCCTTTAGCTTCTGCTCATGTTTTGCAATGTCTTCCACTTCACATGCCGGCAGCTTTTCCTTGACAAGTTGGGTGGTCAGGGTTAACAGGCTTTCAGATTCAACCTTGCCAAGTGAATGCAGCTTAGAGTACAGCTCCTGTCATAGAAAAGGGATTTGGTGGGGAGTGAGAAGGAGAGAGCTAGTCAGTCACAAAACAGTCAGCCACAAAATACTTCACTATTAACAACCAATACATAGCTGTTTGAACCTAACTATTAACCAGGCTATACAGGCAAAGTGTTTCAACTGTAGTAGCTGGTACCATTTCTTGAAATGCCAAACTCTAGAATAATTTTTTGAGCAATAAAACTAAAATAATGAGGTTTAATTTTTATAAACCATTGAAATTCTCTTTATTTTTCCAAGTTCACTTATCTGGTATTAACAAAGATCAGCTGACCAGTCAACTATAATAAATATAATCTAAACAGCTTACCACACAACTGATTGAACGATTTGCTCCACACTGCCTGCATTAGTATCCCTCTCAAAAGATGCACATCATTTTAAATGGTCTCTTGCTAATGGCATACTGAGTAACTCCCATGATTTTTCTTCCCAACAGTTACTGTGACCTGAGGCTTGACTACGCTTATGCAGACTGTATAAAAGCGCTAAAGCAAGGGATATTTTTTCAGGGATATTCTACACTGAAACTTAAGAGCAGAGCTTCAGTAAGAAACTGTGCAGTATTTCTTTCTTGAGCTTTACTTATCTAGATTTCATGCAGCATAAAATTGTTAATTCACTTAAGATGATGAATCATTCAGTGATACTATTTCTGGCTTTCTGCAATGTTTAGCCTGATGGCTCACTAACAATCTGATTAATTGCCTTAAAAGTGCAGATACACAACCAAGGAGGAGTTTCCTGGGGGAGAAAGATGACATAGCACTGGCAGATTCTTTACCCATTGTTCACTCATTAGATAGCAACACATTTTCCTGACTCCTCTTTTAAATAAAACATTTTACTGAGACCAACACTTGCAGAAATGTTTAAAGTAAGTACATGTCCTAAAGAAAGGTAAGGTACATCCATGCTTCCTTCCCAGGCCCTCTGAATAAAGCCTAGTTTTGCACTGCAGGATGATGGAACGAAGATGTGGGGATCACTCACCTCCGAACAAAATGGCAATTCTGGGGCCATGCAGATATCTGGACTTCTACTTCCAGTTATCACTGGAAGGTTATGCACTGTGCTGCTGGCCCACAGTGTTCCTCTGACCCCAGCCCGTGATGGCAATAACCTGCAAAGGCGTCACCCTTCAGCTCCTGTCTTGAGGCTCTGCCTTGTTCTTACGCAGGAAACTCTGATGTCCCCTCTGAGGCCTCTCTACTTCTCTCTGCCTTAGCCAACACAACTACCAGCTTTGTTGTGTTATGCCAGACCCTTGAAGGTTTGAACTGGACAGACAGCAGACAGACTCTTTGAAATGCTATGCATGTAGGTCTGAGGGGCTTGGGTATTTGGCTGTTTGTTTTCTCATGTTATGATAAAGAATGAAAACAAACCAAATGGCTTCGGAGCTAATGGACTAAAACAAAACTCAGTAAAATTTAGATTTATTCGTCTCTGTTTTGTTTGAGATGTCAGTATACAATGCATCAGTGAGAAACTTGAAAAGACCATACAGATTGGGTCTGGGGAAGGAACCTGACAACTATACTCATGTTTACAGATCAGATATTCAGTTTAAACATAACTGGTTTAGATCCTTCAGACTCTCCCTACTAAGCACTACCAAGGATGTACTGAAAAGGGGGTTTATGCACTGAACATAAGCAGTATGTGATTGAACTACAGAAAGGCACAAACTGGAAACTAGCAGGACTTCTCTCCTAAGCCATTACTGGTACCACTGAACTCCTGGAATCTTCCCTGCTCTGCTGTGATACATTAGTGAAACTAGTTTAGGAAAGCAGCAGGCTCTATGTCCTGCAGGTACCAAAAGGGCACATTCTTAAGTGGCTAAATCATTGACTTTTATAAGAACTCTCCAGGGCTCTGCATGCAGACAGTTGGAGAAGGAGCACTTCTTTTAGAGAGGGCATTCCCAGCATTTATGTGACTAATTCTTGCCCACTGATCATTGACACAGATGGAAGGAATTGCCTGAGGAACACTGTGAGCCTCAGCACACAAGACCTGAAAACAGGTAATTACAACATGAATTACAGTGTCAGACAGAGAGTCTAAATTACAGCTCTAAAGGCTTTAACTGGAAAGAGCCAAATGCCCTCAAGTCCTGTTTGTTTTAGTGGAAGTGAAGGATGTGCTGCCTCTCACACATAATATCTGTTAAGCAATTGGTTTTCAGCTTAAGGTGAAAGATTGGGCCATGCTGGCTGATGCAGAACTGGACACAGTACAACCAAAGTGTTTTCAGCAGCAGAAGTGCAAATCCTGTGTTGGGTTTACATCATATGAGGGGCAGATGATCTGTACTGGGACAGCAGCTGTGAATGCCAAGGTTGCTTCAGAGCTGCCACCCTTCCCCAAACTTGTATGGATTTCTAGTGAACTTCTCTGCTCTGTGAACTATGCCCACAGGTGTCCAGGGGTTCAGCTGGGAAGACTGGCTGGTGCTGGCCTAATGGATTTGAGAGAAGAGTCTGAGAGCTCTTTCAGGCTTAGCTGAAATGGCATTCTGACTTCAGAGTTCCTTTTCTCATCCAGACAACCAGAAATTGTGGCTTATTTACATATAAATTACTGTTGTATGCCTAGATTTCACATGAGGGCTATGTCTTTCTTATAGTCAGGCTCTTCTGGTGAGAGCTTAGAGCTAAGTGTTGGGACTGCAGTTTGTTGGCTCAAAGTCAGGGCACTCACTGCCACACCAGGGAATGCCTGAACTGGGGTTAATTATGGAACTTGTGGAAAGGTTGAGGTGAGAAGAAAACTACCCTCTTGGCACTAATCTGTCCCCAATTTGACATTTAGGCCTTGTTTTGAGCAAACTGCATAATTTTCTTCAAGGCTAGACAACGGCTAGGCAATGAGAGACTCATAAAAATGTCTCACTCTCTTCTTCAAAGGGCACTTCTGTTTACCTAATTCACTGTAATTCATCCAGGCATTATCACATGCTGAGCAGCCACTGATTCCCAAACACTTTAATTAAAAAGTTCTAAGTGACTACAAAGCAATTTTAGTATTTAAAGATTAGTGGCAAATAATTTATGTAAATAAAAATTAAAGAAAGGAAAGGTGTGTGTATGTGAGGTGAAACCATAGGACACTAGTCTTTTAACTTCTGAAATTTCTTTAGAACAACAGTCTGTATCCAGAATAACTGTCCAAGGTTGTGACAGCAACAATGGAAAGTGATGGGCTATGGAAAGAGTACTGCTCCTGGAACTATAAGGCAGATTAGTTTCAACCTGGGGTATACCGATTTTTACCACAACACAAATTAGAGATGATAAAACAAAAGGACCTCATTTACGTAGCTATGAGATCAAATAAAATGCACTCATTATATAGCTGTGCCCTAATGAACAACTGTTTGTGTTTCATATTGTTATCATCAGCGTGACGACCTAAAGATAAAAAAGAGGCAATACAGCCTTACTTAATTCCCCAGACTGAAAGTATAGGATGCAATGCTCCTACTTAATCAACACAACTGGACAACAAATTCAGGATGGTCTCATGCCTATTACAATTTACTTTAATGAGCAAGAGTCCACACAAGGTCAGATAATGGATCTCTAATGACATACCACTTTTGCAAACAGCATTGGATTTATCATTTTGATGTATGAAAAGTGAACATAAAATCCCAGCAGACAAACAAAAGACAAGTGGCCTTGAGCATTTATGTCTTTGTAGGCTGCTGCTTCCTGTTTGAAGAAGTGAAAATATAAGGTGACATCAGTTTCAAAAATGCCAGGTAGGACCCCTGATACCCTGAAGGGGTATCAGTCTACTAGCCATAGTAAGTCAGAATATATATTTTCTAGTATATATTATGGAGATCTACTACAGCTTAGAATATTTAGATAAATGAAACCCTCTTACCTTGAATTGGCTGTAGTATTCGGGTACTTTAGACTGCTCTGTTTCTTCTGATTCTGCACACTGTGACTTCTGCTCTAATTCCTTGACTTCTTCAGCCGATTCTGGACCAGGTTTTGCTTCAAGGACAGACTGCAAAATGGTCTCCAGAGCATCAATCTGAACAATCACATTTGTCATTGTTAGCATAAACAGTTTAGAAATACAATTTGAGTAACACTGCTGTCACGCTTACAAATAACTTCATGAGTTATCATGTATTTTAAGATTACTTCTGTGTATAATAAAAAGAAAACAAAATTCTAAAAGGAAATGGGACTTATTCTTGGTAGAATTTTGTACTGTACTTTTGGACCTTTGAGGCTGGACATTACATTTCTGCAACAGAACAATTCCACCACTCCCTGTCAACAGTAAAACTCCCCATGACTCAGATGCTGATTGGTATTTGCAGAGCTGTCAGGCATTAGGCTAATGTCTCCTCTTGGCCTGATATCTGGCCATAAATACTAACGCTAAATGGCAGTCACAGTGATATCAGCACTAGCATGATATACAATCACAGATACATCTAAATAAGGTATTACTATGGAACACTTGACCAATATAATCTCTAACAGAGCATCTCAATACCTCTTTGGTGAAAAGAAGCAGGGAAATCACCTGTTCAGCAACAAGAACATTCATCCCTATCATTAGTTTGTTAATTTAACAGGAAAAATGGAAATGTAGGCATGTAAGATATTGGTATAGGCATATTTTTAATCTGACACCTCTGTTCTCTTCATGCTTTTGTCTTTCAAGGTAGTAAGAGAACCACCCTCTCCTAATCTAATTGCAGTTGTATCAAATGAATGCATTAGCTTCACTAAGAGACTTGGTAAATCATTTCTGTATGTATTATTGATACGAAAGATGGAACTGCTATATGGATGCTGCTGCTGTTTTGGGAATAACATAATGTCCGTAACTCAAATTATTGGATGCAGGTAGCCTATATTTTAAAGTTCAGCTTTTAAAAATGCAAAGAGCTGTTATCCTTCCATGAATCCTAATTCTGAATGTTTATCAGTAGGATGAAATTACTCTGTATAACCTTTGAATCTGTGATGCTTTCTCCAAGCAAAAGGGATTTTGATATTCACGGTTTCAACTTCCTACCATACAATGCTAAAGGAATATAACTTGCTAAAGGAATATAGGCTTGCTAAAGGCCAAGTATATAATGCTAAAGGAATAAAAGTTAGGCTTATTTGAAATAACATTCTTGACACTGAAATGTAATCTTTAAACTAGCAGTACTGAAAACCAGGATGAAGTAAGCAGTAAAATAACTGTGCTTCAAAATACACTCATTAAGAGACTTTCTCAGACAACTGAAAAAAGCAAAACTTGTCTTGCTTGTTCACAGTTAACAACATAGCACAATACCAAAACAGTATTTCTATTATGTTGTTAAGATAGGAATGGCAGAGAGAAAATCAGACACCCCTCTAGTCATAAAATCATGAAGCTTGAAGCCTGAAAGAAAAGTTGGTGACTGATAATGATTGGGCAAATCACTTGAAAATGTTTACACCAAAACTGCACAGTTAAAAATGTTAATTTGAAAACTTCCCTTTATATATAATGAAATGTATTCAGCCAGAAAATACTGTATTTTGGAAAAGAACCAAGTTCGCAAAACCAGGGCCATGTCTTTCTCAAGTAACTCTGACTGTGCAGGCATGCAAGGACAACGATTTATAACACAGCCGGTACTTCTCAGTGCTGTGATATGGATTTATGAGAACTGCATAATAGTTCTGCCCAAGAGAGGCCCAGGATACTACAGGAAAAAAGGGTTTATGGCACTTGAGGTTGTTTCCATCATATCTGCTGCCGAATTCAGTAGAAGCTGACTGACCCCGATATTGACCTGGTCAGTGCTCTTAGTCCTTCACCCTTAGGAATACTGCATTTTAGTTGGAAATAGTAATTAAAAATATCTTGCATGGATTTTAATAGGAAAATCTTAATGAGCATTTAGGTAGAAAAGGCCAGATGATGCAAATCAATACACTGTAAAAACTTCACACCACATAAAGATACGGACCAACATATTTTTCTTTTTTTCCCTTCTGCGTTGGGGTCACAAAAGTGCATTAGAGAAAAATTACTTTCACAACAACAAACCATCCAGGCCTGGTCTTGGTCCTCAGCTTGGTGAAACTTATGTGACTTGCACTATTTTTTATATACTGCTACCGAAAATCCAAATGAGGCCAAGTATCTCTTCAGGAGAGTTCTGTGTGGCACTCACAATCATTGCTTTTTGGGCTCTACTACTGGATTTGTACAGAGATGCTTGCAACACTACTGAGTAATCAGTAACAACCTTCTAAGTTCTTAGTTGTTCACTGAACAAAGTAAGAAGTGTCTATGCAAAGAAAGCATTGCTAGATATTACTAGCGTTTACTATTTTTACGGTGTCAGCACACAGAAGGATCAGATCTTCTATGGACCTGTTGTATCACACACAGAGGCAACCTTGCTTCAACACTAGGATGTTCATCTACAACCCAGAGCAAGCTGAGGTGTTCTTTAATTTGTATAGGGTTTGTAAGCGGAAAGAATCACAAAAGAGTATTAGGCTAAGTTCTTCAGACTTGGAGTAAGGAACAAATCCCCAAACCCACACACCTGAAGAGGTAATTCAAAATGGTGGACGTTGCAGATGTGACACTTCCTTCCTTGCACTGTCCAGTATTACACAGAGCTGCTTCTGAGCATGAAGCAATACATAGAAGAACCAAATGAGCAGTGCCCTGGCCTTTGTTTGTCAGGGGAAACGCAGAGACTACAAGCCTAGTAGTGGTGCTAGCAAAAGGGAGATTCCCATCACCAGAGACATCTTCTGGAAAGAGCACCAAGAAAAGGAGGTGAGACCTCAGTGCTGTTTCTATGCTCCAGCCCATGTGGTGGTGGTTTTCTAAGTTACTGCTCCTAAGCTGTCTGATTCCAGGATCAGCCTGATGCCCCACAGCACTCCTAAGCCCCAAGTCCCTTAGTCAGTGCTGACCTCACAAATGGACCAAATCTATCCATCTTCCCCAACTGCGGGGTCTACAACCCTTCCAGAAATCACTCGGTACCATTTTTGGACCAGTATCACTCAGGACATCATCTCAGAGGGCACAGAATACACGGAATTAGCCAGGAGAGGAACAAGATACGATGTTTCAACCTCACTGCTATAAAGTTATGTCTGAGTTCAAAAGCTTGGGAAGCAAAGGTGTCTTCCCATCCCCACAGACATGTACTTCCTGTGACAGAGACCCAGGTGTCTCTATAGGGAGGGGAAGGCTTAGGAAACATACTTAAATGATTTGTGACAATAATAGACACTCATTCCTAAGGATATGCCAGTAGATGTCATCACTGGCTTATCAACTGAAACAGTGGTTCTGTTCTAAACATTACTTCTTCTCCTGTCTTCTAAGGACCTGTGAAGTATTGCTGAGCCTCTTCTCATTAGCAAGACACAGAATTCACTGGTTTTACTGGAGTTTGGCTTGTGTGAAACTCCCTCTGTTCAGTGGGTTATAGCTTTCATACTTACAGCTTCCTTGCAGATTTTGCTGTCCCCTGACAATGAAGCCACGTTCTCCATTACTTGCAAGGCTCTATTCAAGTATCCAGGTGTCCACATCAGTGGCATTAGATTGTATACCGCTCTTAGCCCTTTATTCAACTCCACTTTCCCTGTAATAAAAAAAATACTTTAGTGTTAGTACTTCAACACTTGAGTCTTAATGGAATCCTTATGGGTTGGCTCTGTTTTTTAGAAGTGACAGCAAGTGTCTTGGCTTCTGCGGTAAAAACAACATACTCTTCTAGATAGCTACTTTGACAGAACTGCTACTACCTTATTTTATTAAGGTGCCTTCTTTTTGCCCAACTTCACGGCTATTACATGTTTGTTTCTGGTTGCCCCCGAGTTCTCCCTCTCCCCTCACCTAGAAGTTTTGTCCAGATTGAAAAGAGGAAAAGTGGTCAGGGTTTCTCATTGCCTAGCAGTTACAGCAGCAGCTCTGAGGAGGATGTCTGGAGATCTCAGACAAATGTCTCCTCAGCCTTCAGGGACTGAATGTGCAGCATGCATGCACTAAATCAGAGGCTCTGGACTCACCTCTGTGGCCTTTAATGGTCTACTCACACAAGTTTCATGGCCAGACTGTACGATATTTACAGTACATCCTCTGGCTAACCATACAGCTTAGTACCCCTATTTCTGCTGGAGCTTCTTGAGAGGAAATATGGGAGACCTGCCAAAATGAAAATTTGGTTCTTGATTTAGGACATTCTGTGCAACAAGGTCTTCACTGACTTTCGCAGGACTTGTGACGCACAGCATCACTGACAATATGGCTTTTCTTCTGATGGTAATTACTAGAGAACACAAAACTCAAGTGTAACAAAGGAAACGTACATCATGTTGCAGTTGGTGAGTACTAATTTACAGTGATTGTCACTCTAATGTTTTGATTTTGTCATTGTCAATGTAACAAATAATACCACTTCAGTGTAGCTTGTGAGAGTTGTATACAAGCTCTCAATCTAATTTGCACTCTGGCTATAATGACACAAAGCTGTGAAACACACCTTACTCTTCTTTACATGGAGGAGAACAGTTTAGGAAAAGCAAGGTAATAAGTGCACAGACAAAGCTCATGGACTATGGCTAAATTAAAATAGCTGAGGTGCTTGAGGCCACTCTGTGCCAGTAGACATCTTTCACTCTCTCAGAAGTTGGTTCTATTAGTGTTGGCAAGACTATGGAATACGTGACATAACAGTAAATAGCTTTTGATCTACTGAATGTCAATGTCATGGAACAAGTACTCCTGCTCACAGACAAGAGTGAAGTGCATTTTTGAAATACAGCCACTACTCAACCAATCTATATGACATGAAAAACACTCCAAACCAAATGCCAGCTGGATGACAAAGTCCGTATTTGTATCAGTATCTCCACTGAACAACAAACCACAGCTCTATAGAAAATCCCGCTTTCAAATTAATTTTCATTTATCCCCTTTTTTGGCTGAAAATGAGTTTTTTGTCTTACAGTCATTGTAAATCCAAATCAGCATCCTAACTCTGCCACTACACATCATATTTTGGGGCCACATTTTAAGAACAAGTCCACTTTTTATTACCCTCAATAAATTCTAGAATAAAAATACAATGCAGTAATGGAACAACTGCTTAATCATAAATCTTAAATTAATTAATTACTTTCAAGTAAATAATAATTTTGTAGAGAAGGACAAAACCCACTTGCAGTATATTCCTCTAAAGGTTAGACGAAATTCAAGAATTGCTTACCTCACTGCCCCTTCCCCTTCCCTCCAATTCTGGATATACTCTGATCTAACTGCTCTTTAATAATATAGCATATCGTTAGCAGTGAAGACTCCTTAACAGATACAGGATAAAGGCACTGCTATCTGCTGTTCACAACAGACACATGACCTTTACAGTGAGTAGTAAATGTTCTAAACATAACTGTTTTTCAGGCTGTGTTCTCCAAACTTCTTGAGGTTTAAGGATTATTTTAAGAAGCTCACTAACTAGAAAAAGTCTATTGTCCACAACCTGAAATTTGTGTGATGAAACTCTACTTTTTTTTTTTTAACATTTGTTGGTCCATAAACAAACCAACTCTACTGTTCTTTAAGAACATCTTCTTTCTTTCAACTGCCAATCCAAACCTACCGAGAGCCCTAAAGGAGGTTCTGAAGCTGTCTGATAAAGGGCATACCATTCAAATCAGTACTACCCTCCAGGCTTACAAAACAGATTTGGTCTTAACTCTGAAATTGTTCCTTCCACTATTTTTGCCTTTTTTTTTCTTAGCCTTCTCCTTGTTTACATTTTAATAAAGCAAAGATGCCAATTTAATTCAGCCACTGAAGACAAGAGAGAAAAGATGACCGAGAGGGAGGTAAAACTTACCAAGGAATGCATAGCCATACAGCTGGGAGCTAAAACCCACAGTGCTTGTTTGCTTTAGACCGGTAAGCACTAGCGATGCTCCAAGATTTCTCTCCTCTTCCCACTGCATGTAATGTAAACTAAGTAAGCGTTCCTTGACAAACACAAACATAAAATGCAGCAGCCAAAGACAGCACACGTGGCTTTCATCAGATCTCTCAGCAATAAAGTAAACAATCATTAAGCATGTCTAGTGTTTAGAGTTACAGTACGTATATCCTGAGGAATAGTACACATTATACTGAGGAACACCTCTCTTTCCAGAAGACAGTAAAATGTGAGTGGTTGAGAATTTGCATGGAAGTCAATCAGTGCACTTCCTTCAGGACAGAGGGTTGCACTGATTTATACTGGCTCTGGCTCTGCCCTGTATGTCCTACCACTTGCTTCAGGCTAACATTGCTGAAGAAAAAACTTACATGGTGTCCGTACTAAAGCAGCCTTTTCTTTTAAGTATGTGGTAAGATACATGCTCCACTATCCCTCACTAGAATAGGAAAATGCTAAGAGAAGAATATGCTACTAATGGTTCCTCCAAGTCCAAAATCTGCACTGTGAAAAGAACACATGCAACTCACCAAGCCCACTGTATGCCCCAGGATTAAAAGTACAACTGCCTCTCCAGCTAGAGAGAAGTACCAGCTGTCTAAGCCAGACCACCAGTGATGGCTAAAGAAGGGCTTACCGAATCAGTAAGTACATTAAACCCACAAGAGTATTGTGAATTTTGTTTTGCTGTGGGATAGTACAGTATATTTTCAAGACCAAAGAAGCACAAACATCAAGGATAAATGTCTCTTTACTGCAAGTGAAGGAGGTGAACAACTCCCGTTGCTAAGAAAATGAGGAAAAGGAGGCTATAAAAGGCAACAAATCGGAGGAAGTCTGACTCTTAACACATGGGGTTTGTGGCACAGCACTTCAGTGTCTTGTTTATTACCTCATGACCTGAAAAAAAAACCCCTGGAGAAAGGAAGAAGCCTTCTGAAAAATTCTCTGAGGTACACTAATGAGTCTTAAAAAGCACAAAGGTTCGACCTTCTCGTTTAATGCATTATTTAGAGATGTCTTTTCAAGGTATAGCATTTTTTTTGTCTCTCCATTCATGTGCTACAAGAATTTGTGTGTTATCATCTGACACAAAATACCATCACCTGAGAGCTAGGCAAGGTATTTGCCTGACCCAGAAAAGGGATACAAGGAGACAGGGCTGTTTGGTGCTGAATTCAGCACTCCAGCTGAACGTTACAGGAAAATCAAATGCAACTGGAAAAAACAGGGCTTTTAGTGGGCTAGGTTCTTTGGGAGCTAGCCCATTTGGCTCCAAGAGCTGGAGAAACTGCAAGAACTGAACGT
>VYZV01044658.1:4067-34160 GCA_013401275.1 Pandion haliaetus | reverse complement strand
AAAAACAGAGAACACTTCTAATAACACTTTTCTAATTTCATGGTTCAGTGCACAGTCAGTAAAGATTTAAATAATTCAGAAAGAAAGCCTATTCTGTTTCTTTATTAGAAGTTTGAGTCAGGCAAATTCTTTGACATTTAATAGGTTTTTAACCCTTTTAATAACTTCTTATAATGAAATTTATTGGAGGTTGTTTTAAATAAAGGGTTATTATATTAGAGTGAATAGCAGTTGGTAGTTTTTTATGATTAGTTTTGAGACCTTGGCCCTGTGTGACTCAAAGGATATTAAAACATAAAGTAGAAAAGAATGTTAATAGTTACCAAATTAACTGTGTACCAAGAAATATAGAAACTGTATGTAACTGCATTCTTGTCATTATGTGATCGTGCTATAAAATTTTGCAGTCGANACTTACAGAACCAGTACTATATAAAACATTTTGAAGTGGTTTAATTTTTAACAGAATGATTTTGAAAAGATTAGAGTAGTAAATTTAATAGTTTTTTTTTTTAGTTTAGGGTTCTTTTTACATGTGAGGTTTCTGCTGTTCAGTTTTAAGACTGTTTTCCTAATCAACAGGAATTTTGAATGATCCTTTCATTTTATCCTGAAAAAGCACTGGGCATAGTATATAAAATACACTTGTGTACAAAACTAAAATATACCCCAACTACCCACTTACTTTAAAACTTAGTCTTTCATTATGCAGTTAGCTGATACAGAAGAGAATTATAAAAATGAGATGGTGAAAACACACATCTCTTTCTCTGTTAGGTGGTGCTTTGAGTTATTCCTTTTAATGTGTTTTGAATGGTTCTCTGTGGTCATTTTACAGTAACCTTAGCTCTCATAACAAATCTTTCTTTAACACTCATTCTCTGATATATGTGCTAAAAGAAGACTTGGTTGCAGATCTGATTTCTACTTTAACTGAATGGAAACAAAGATCTGACAGTATGCAGATCTTTGGGTTTGATCAGCCTTTATTCATGACAGGACATAGATTACCAGCTACCAGTTTTATCCACACTAATCAGTGAATCCTAACTTCTTGTCAGATTTTGGACTTCTAAATATTGGGGTACTTTTGTTTTTCTCTGGTGTACAAATACAGATGTTCAAGTTATCTCAAGTTTTAAGTTATCTCACTGAATAGTATCACCATGATAGAAAACAACACATGAAACTGCATGGTTTGCTTTTGATTCAGTTGCTATTAATCTAGAATCCTAACCACCAACATGCATTGAATAACTGCGAGGTACTACTGCTTGATTAACAGTATGAACTGAGTGAAAGGTGTCTAAAATAGATATTTCTGTATTTTCAGACACTTTTTTAAGTTTAAACTTAGCTCTGACTGTATGATGAATATTGCTTGCATTTTGGATCATTAAAAAAATTTATGAGATTTTTGGTTTTGCAATTGTTTGTTTTGATCATTAGTGGTGGGTATGGTCTCCCAAACACAATTCCTTCTCTGTGTGCCAGCTCTCACAAACCTGTCTGGCAACTTAATGTTATCTTTTCTTCTCTTTTGAAACCTTGAGTTAGAGAGTATAGTGATTATGTAGGAATTCAATTTTTTTTCTCTCTTTTTTAATGAGCATCTTTGTGTCACTGGAAAACATCTTGCAGATGTTCATTGACTTATAGTAGAAGACAATTAAAACACCTAAAATAAAACCAGTAACATTTCTAAGCAAATCTCATGGCTTTTCAGGAGGTTGGCATAAGTGGCAGTGGTGCTGCATTTTAATGTAGCATTATTTGGGAACAGACAAACATTCAGATTTAATATGGCACAGGTAGTGGCACAAGTTTTCCTGGGAATATGAATGAGAATATGACTAATAACAGAAACCCCTTCTGCCTACCAGAAAACGTCTATGATGCCTGTGTGGTAACTCAGGTGGGTGATGTCAGTGAAGAAGGAAGCACATTGTGTGTATCTCTCTCTATATAAAACACTTAAGATCCCCTAGGGGTTTCTCACAATATTTTTTTTAATTAATTGATTGAAACATAGCTTCTTATAGTATGAAAAATTGTTGCTCTCTGACTTACCTTGAGCACTTAGACAAGCAGCAAAGAACTGTCAACCACTTCCACAGTGTCCATCAGAAAAGTTTATAAGAGCTCTCAGCTAGTAGAAAACTAAACAAAAATCATTGTAAGACCTGATGGTGGCAATAGAAATTATGCCTGCTGTGCGTTGATATGAATTCGTCTGGGGTAGTGAGATACGTGATCTCCACTTGCTTCAGTAAGTCCTGTGTATTTCTCTTTGTGTTTTAAAGTTTTCATCTTCGGTGTATAATCCCTAGTGTTTCTTGCATATACTTAGACCTGTTGTATTTACTTTGATCTGTTAAGGCAACCTGTCTTTCTTCTTTCATTTAATAATAACATTTATTATAAATGAATTTAAATAGGGAAGCACAGTTTGGACTTTTACAGCTTTTCAGAGATGTTGCATCACAGTTCTTACTTATAACAAGAAAAGTAACATGGGAATTATTTGCTCACAGCACATTCCTTTGGAAACTGCCTGCCTAATGCCTCTTAGAAAAAAATTATTTGCTTCCTAAAGCCACCTTCTGGGATGTTAGTTAAGAGTCCTACAATTTGACTCTTTCTGCATCTTGCATGGGTTAACCAGCTTGTATCAAAAAGACAGATAATTAGGGATTTCTTAATGCTGTGTTCTATATCCTGTGAGAGATGAAGGATTTTATCTGAATGCTGTGTCAGATAAGAATATCTGTATTTTGTGCGCTTCAGGGCACAATATTTCAAGAAGGATGAAGGTTATTGGACATAGTCCAGAAGACAGCAGGAAGAATGATCAGAGGTGTAGAAAACACAGCATATGAAAAAAGTCTTCCAATCTTCAGGTCTAGTTGTTTAGTCTAAAGAAGAAAAAACTGAAAGGAAATTTGTAATAGCCTTCTAGTGTGTACAACTTTTCTGTAAAGAAGGAGAAAAACATTCCTCATGTCCACTGGGAGCAGAGCAAAAAAGTAGTAAGTTTAAATTACAACAAAGGAGATTTAGGTGAGACATTACGGAAAAAAAGCCCTTTCCACTCTAAGGATAGTTAAGCACAAGAATTGCCTAGGGAGGTTATGAAGAGGTTAGACAAACATCTGTCAGAAATGATTTAGGTATAGCTAATCCTGCTGTGAGATAAAGTGTTGGACTAAATAACCTTTTGAGGTCCCTTCTAGCACTATTTTCTGTGATTCTGTGATTAGGGTACTGTACTCCCATTGTCTTGAAGTAAGATGTTTCGGTGCAGAGATGATATCACTGTATTCTGCATTGCATGCTTGGCTTTGCTTTTGCTTTAAGCTCATGGGGAGAACGATGGTCTAATGTTTAAAGCATTTTAGCTTTATTCTTAGTACCTCAGGAGCTTTAAGCAGGCCATTAGAAGCTTGTTTTCAGCCAGACAGCCCCATTCTGTTTTCACACTAAACGTGGGCCAATAAGGGTTATTGGTATGCACCTCAGAATTAGCAGCTTTTACTATGTCTTTTAACTTGCAGTCAAACACTTACATGGGTGGATGCTCAGTTTCTGCTTATAAGCGAAATGCAAACAGAAAAAAAAATAACCATGAAAAGAAATGTATCATAGCTTCCCCATTAGTAAAACCAAAATTAAATCAGGCATGTTCTAAAGCTGAATATAACACAAGTTGTGAAACATCCTGGAACTGACAGATGGAGAATGATATTAAAGTGCCAGATATTATCATTATTACCTCATCAGAGAGACCATTGAAGGCGTCAGTTTAAGACTGTCCTTATCCTCTGTAACACTCAAACTCTTTAACTTTGTTCTTCCATTTGGCATTCTGCCACCCGGCAGGATTTGTATTCAGCTTTGCATTCGGCAGGAGTGTGTTCGCAATATTGCTTCTGCACACTGAATATGGCTCCAGCACAGCTACACATTGGTGGGTTTTGTAAAACTCCATCTGGAGGAACAAGGAAAAGGAAGCTTCTGATTTTGAAGTAGTTTAAAAGAAATTGGCCATACTCTGCATGTAATGTTGACAGAGAGTGTGTATGATTAATGCCACTGTTCCTGCAGAGACGAGGTCGTCACGGCATTTGAAACAGGGGTGTGCGTACTGTCACGCCACAGCAGTGACCCATGTGTGGTTTTCATGGGTGGGACTGTTCTTGAACCCAACAGGGAAGATGGGAGAGTTCATGGCTTGTTGATCCTTTAGGAACCTGAAGGTTCACCATCACAGTGTAATCTCATAGCTTTTCACAGTTACGTGCTCAGCTGCCCATTCTTACTCAAGGAATGAGCAGTTTCCATTTTCTTAGGCAATCCCACTTTTTCACTAGGAAGGGGCAGGATGGGGGAAGGTAGGCTCTGTGGTGCATGGGAGAGAGGTGAGCCAGAAACCTCATCTGCAGATGTGGATCTTCTTTGTCCACAGCTCTGTGCAATGGACTTACTTACACTGGCATGCACTCTCCAGGCAGGTACTTTAGGTGAGAGTTTCTGACTTACCACTTAAAAGGGAACATGCACTATTAAACAAACTTACTTGCTGCTTTACACCTGGTTTTGTAAAAGTAGCCCGGTATTCATCTGATTTAAAAATTCAGAAGACAAGCTAAATTCCTGTGGAAAAAAAAAAACAAAACTGGTTTGTTTTTTTCTACTGCACCACCTCATTTGCAGTCCTCAGAATTTCACCAGTGAAGAGTTCTCTTGCAAATATATATATATATATATATGCATGTCTTTTGTATGGGGATACATCTAGTACCGTCCAGTTGGTGTCATGTTATCTGAAAAAACTGTGTGTGTTCAGTGCCGGAGCTAAAAGTGAATCACAGACTATTTAAAAATGTATGTTGTTTAAAGATGGCAAACACAGAATGTTCTGCAGTATCTATCTGATAGTATCTGAAGCTCATATGAAGAGTTTTTAATAAAGGAGACATCATTTGAATAATAGCAATTGTATTATATTTTACTTGGGGGAAGGTAATTAAAATTATAACCTTTGCCCTGCTTTCAGAGGTAGGTACTTCGCAAGTTCATTCAAACTAAGAGTTGTTGGGAGTTTCAAAGAGTGCTTGTTTCCTTTCTACAGTTCATAAAATCATTAGGATGCATATTCTTATTAAAAAGCGGTCTTGCTTTTCCAGCCTTCCATGAGGTAGTTTATTCCCAGCCCCAATCCTGCACCACGAGGTGCTGCCCCACGAAAACCCAAGGCATTTGCAAGCAGGACAGCGTGGGCTCAGCCCCTGCAGGGTGGTGGGCTCCCCGGGGAGGGCACACACCCACGCTGAGGTCGAGCACCGCAGACAGGGTGAAGGAAGAGCTTTTGGAAGGGTTTTGCCTCCCTCTCCCCAGCATGCAAGGGACCGGGTGGGTTTCCATCCCCTGCCTGCTTACACCGCTCCCCGTTCCCCAACTGCTGCCCAGCCCAACAGCTGGATCTGGAGCAAAAGAGCTAAGCAGCACTTACAGCTTCTTGGGCACTACTGTTCTCATATGGGTTGTCTGCTAGAGACAGAGATGATAGCTTTCAAGGGTAATATGTTTGGTGAGGAGGGGAGCTGATACTGGAGGGAAGGGAACAAGAAGTCAGTAGCAGTCGTTAAAAATATAAATGTCTGCCAGGATTCAAATTTCAGCCTTCAATTGATTTCCTACACTGCACTGTCTCTGCTCCTCTCCTCCAGTGCTTTAGTAGTCATCAGATGAACTTGAACATGTTTGTATCGATAACCCTTTTTTACCAAAAGCAATTAATTTCTAAAACAATATAAATACAGGTATAATTGTGATGTCACATTGTCATAAGCCATTTCAAATACTTTTCAGAGACACACGTACATGTAAAGTGGTAAGTATACTATAACTAATGGTATTATTAGTTTGATTTACTGCCAGCCAGTCAGCTTTACAAAAATCAATCCCCAAGCTCATAAAGCATCTCCCTAAAATTGATAAATTTGTACACTATCAATAATAAGAGAAAAGGTGAAGTTACAGGTTTATCTTTTCTTTTTCTGTGCGTTACTGGTTGAAAGGTATCTTACCGATTGCTGTGATATATAGGAGTGTGTGCATGAGAGAGCTAGGTTATAGAAGTCACAAGCTATAAAAAGTTTTTTAAAAAAACCAGAGTGATCTTTAGACAATTCAGATGACACGTCTAACAAAGACTGTCAGTAGAATAAATGTGGTTATGTTAATATATTGAACCATTAACACGTCCTTATCATAATGGAACAATGGTAGTTCCTGTCAGATTCCACTCAATACGTACAGCATGTTTGTCTGATGCACAGAAGGACAACTGTATCTATTTGATTTCAGCTCTGAATTGACACTTCAATTTTAAATCACCCACAGAACACCTTAGCTTAAATTTGAGCTTCTCCCTGATACTCTTTGCTATTTGTCATGTTTCCGTATGAGTATACTGAAAAGATGTTACAGGCAATCTGCTATAGTGTGTGTATGGTGCATTTGACCTCTGGACAAGAAAGGAGTTTCATCTTCCAGTGCTTTTAATTTTTATCCTTGCAGAGACTGAATTTGTTGCTTGCATTAAAATAGTATGTCTCATTAATGCTAAGAAGCAGTGACCCACATAGCACAGTGGATTCATTTGTCAATCCCGCAAATTCCGAGCTTTCCGTTCGTATATGTCTTAGCAGAAAATCAACTCAGAAATCATTTAATCAGTCTATCAATGCATCCTTCATGTCAGTCATGTGAATCCTGAAAATTCCAGTATCTCGTTGGGCAGCACCAGGCAAAATAGATTTGGACCTAATACTAGATACTCAAAATCTGAAAACTGCAGCTCCGTAATTCACAGCTCACATACACACAAATCCCAAGAAGAAAAGTAGGATCTGGAAATTGTCTTGAATTTTGAGGATATTCATGTTCTGATCTGGTTCTGAACTTCAGAGTGCAAACCTGTCCCTGTTTGTCAGCATTTCTGAAATACTCTACAAGCAGTTACAGAAAGCAGTGCCCTTTTGTTCCCCCCTACAAAGAAACAAGCTTTCATTGCTTTTTGCTATTCCCATGGGCTGAGGCTAGAGCCTGAATAGTTTATAACAGTCAGTGTTATGCAAATGTCAATCATATCCTTACTCTGTTTATTTCCAATATTTACATGTTTATTTAAGTACTTGCCATTTCTTTTAAGCCTTATATAGCCATTCAGGCCAACCGAGGTCTAAAGGAACAGAACACTTTATTAGTGATATGCTTAATACAGTTTTTTTCCTCTTGTAGATGCAAGATTTACGGAATACAGAAGGAGCCCAGTATAGTTCCCATCCTCAGATGGCAACCATGAGGCCAAGGGTTCAACCTGCAGATGTTAGGCAGCCAGGAATGATGCAGCACGGGCAGCTGACTACTATTAACCAGTCCCAGCTCAGTGCACAGCTTGGTTTGAATATGGGTGGAAACAGTGTTCCTCACAACTCGCCCTCTCCACCTGGAAGCAAATCTGCAACTCCTTCACCATCCAGTTCAGTCCATGAAGATGAAGGAGAAGATAGCTCTAAGGTAGGCTTAGATGCTAGGATTACTATGTAAATGGTGGATATTTTTAGGACCTGCTAAATGAATCGTATGGCCACAGTTATTAAGGTGATACTTTATACATTGTTGGTGGTTGACTGAAGTGAATAAAGGGTTATGAATACAGAACTTATAGTTTCCAGTCAATTCTTCAGGCAGCATGAGTAAATGACATCATTCTTCTTCATGAGAGCAAACTGGAATCCTGCAAAACACTCAAAGGATAGCCATTCATTTAGGACTTTAATATAAAGGTTGAGTTTTCTCACTTGCATGGAAGGGATGTTTGCTCCTAGTTAAAGATCAAGTTACTGCTATAAAAAGTATGAACAGCCTGTACAATATGCTAGTCTTTGCTACTTGGTCACAGGATGAGTAAACAACATCATAGCAACCAGAACAGAAAGTTCTACGAACTTCAAAAATCTTAACTTGAAAAGCATGAAGAGCCATTATGCATTTATCCTTTGGGAGGTGCCAACACTCCATCATGACGTACTTAAGCTTCATTTTAGTATCAGTACAGGCATGAAGTCATAATAGTAATTTACATAATAAATTTCTTTAAAGGATAAATGTTAATTTATATAGCAAGTTTTGCATGCAAAAACCTCCCAAACCTCCCAAAATCCTGAAAACCTCCCAAAAATACACAAATATATTAACTTGATTTTGCAGACACAAAAGCTGAGACACAAAAAGATTGGGGCTTAGCACAAAGTCATCCTATAAACCAGGAACAGAGCATGTTGAAATTGAGAACCTTTAGCTCTATTTTATGGTGACTACAAAATAGCAGTCCTGTTAGAGCAGGAGTGTAGTGTAGAGTGTACCATGTAGCGTACCATGGCCATGTCTTGGGGGGAAAAGTTGCAGGCTTGTGAGGAATGTGAAGAAAATGTATTGTGAGTCACTGAGGAAGTATAATCCAGTCAAGAAATGTAAGTCTGATTTGTTTTCAAATTATATTGTTTTTCATGCCTTAAGCTATAAAATAATCATGTAATTGAAGACATATGTTTTACTACATTTTGAATAAATTCTGATTCAAAAGTTTTATTTCAGGACTTTCCCCTGATTTCACAAACTTTAGGTTTTAAAAATTACTGAATAATTCATACATTTTAAATGAGCACTTCCTTACTGAGGGAGACATTACAATGGAGCTATGTAAAAATAATTCCAGGCAGCCTTTACTTTTTCAGAATAATTTCTTTGCTACTCCTGTTGCTTTGCTAATATTTTTACATATATTAGTGGGAGTGTGCAAGATGCTCTAAACTTCTGGTGAAAAGATCAACTCAAATAATTAAGATATCCATTCTGCTTCTATCAAATATTTCAGTTATTTAACCCATATTTTTCATGTACTTTTTCGCTGTGAGCAAAAGTGTAGGGTTGTGGTTTCATGCAGAAAGTACTCATCTGAAGCTAATGTTTTCAATGAAGAAATACTAAGCACTGCAAACCAAGTAAAACTTGGTCCTTTCTATGTGGAAGCCAGTTTATATAGTGTTCAACTTTTTAACTCTCTTTAAAATTCTCTCATGCTCCATCTAAGCAGAAAAAGATGAGAAAAGGCACAACACATAACACAAAATTAAATTCAGTATGCTGAAGTTGATGCATTGCCTTAAAGTTCAATAACTATAATTTCTCTTCTAAGAGAAAAGTTTTAAAGGATATTAAATTTAGGTCATAATGACAGAGGGCTTGAATTTGTCTCCGACTAGTAGGATTTTAACTGCAAGCTTGATGGGGGGCAGATTATGCCATACCTGTCTTCTGTGGGATTTCTTAGGTCTTCATGAAAATGCCTGAAGTTGGCCGCCATCAGAGATGGGCAGCGGGCTGGCACACCTGATCTGATGCAATGGTTCTGCTGTAGTTCCCTCCGTAAAAGACAAGAGGGTTTGAATTATCAGCGTGAGAAGTTGGTGTATTGTTGTAGTTTACGATTTAAACCCCTCTGCTGTATATCTTTCTGTCACGTTGCTCTTCTTGCAAGCTGCCAATGAATGGATACAGATACTTAGAATAAACCAACTTTCTGTGAAGGTCTTTCTCCCCAGCCACAACATTATTACATTTTCTAAGAGCTGCTTTTGAGAGGCCTGTGAGGGCTCTTCTTACTCCAGAAATCCTCCTCCCAGTGAAAGAAGGCACTGGATGGGGACAGGAAGAGATAGAGCAGCTGTTCTCTCTTGTGTGAGAACCTTCATCTTTTGCTTGAATATAACTTTGCTAAATTTGGAGTTTTCTCTTTGTTTTATAAACTATCATATAGATGTGTGGTATTACCTCATAGATCAGGGCCAGAGCTCATTAGTCAGTCCTTCAGTAGAAGCGCACATGTTGCAGTCAAGTAGTAGCTGCTGGAGCTCGCCACATTGGAGCAGCTTCATGAAGTCAGTAAGAAGTTCCTGCCATGAGGACCATGTAAAAAACAACTGAATTCACTGTATTGTTAACAGCAACAGTGATGTTCTCCCTGTTTAACCAGCAGGAGAAGATTTTTGCCTATGTACCAACACTGATGAAAAAGACAAAGTAATTTTCAAATGGAAAATCACCCCCGTGTTGGATGACCTCCCTTAGTTTATACCAGCTGAACGCCCAGCCTTACATGTGAAAGAGAAGCCATGGTCC
The DNA here is from genome assembly GCA_013401275.1 of Pandion haliaetus. NCBI lineage: Eukaryota > Metazoa > Chordata > Aves > Accipitriformes > Pandionidae > Pandion > Pandion haliaetus. Next base: position 23,912 of record VYZV01044658.1, on the reverse strand, counting down.
TTTGATAGCAGATTTGGTAGAGAAATCCCTAACTATACCTATTTCTATCTAGAGAAAAAAATACAGAAATCTCAGTGTCCTTTTCATGTTTGCATGAATTTCTAGAAAGAGGATGACAGAAACTATGAACAAATATGTATATTATATACATTTGGACTAGAAATATAATTGTATCCCTAGTGAACCACTGATTTCCATGCATGGAGGAAATGACCATTTCAGCTTAATGTACGTGTTCCAAATGCCACTAATAAGGAAACTTTACAAACTGATGTAATTGTTCATGTACTGAGCTTCTTGGATGTTCATTCTAAGGTAAATATTCAAATTGTTGTAAGCCTTATCCAACATACACAGAACTAATGGCAGCAGATGCTAAATATTTTTTGGCAATACTTATTCTCATAAAGGCTCTTTCACAGAGGCCTTTTGGACTTTAAATGTCATATATTCCCTTGCAAAAAAAGGGAAAGGTGCTGCATTATAGAGAGCTCTCTCTAGTTGCCCTACACACTGTTGCTCTAAAAGCAAGACAGCTGAGGTTGCTTGACCATAAGATCAGTGACAACAGTAGCATATTTATAAGGCTATGTATATAGAGTCAGAAAGCTGCTAGGTCCATGGAAATACGAAATGTAGTCTCAGACCAAGGATACTGTTTCTGCAAGTGGTGTACATCCCTAAGTCTCCTTAATTCTTTTAAATCTACTATGTGGGACTATGTTTAGAAGACAAAAAAAGGAAGAACTTAAAAATCAATAGTTGTAAGTAACTATAAAAACATTCTAAACAAAGTGGCCACTTACCACATACTTTATTCTGACCACTTCAACACTGGAATATTACATTTATGTAATTCTTGCCATAATTCATACTGTTGGATTGTTAAACATGTATTTGGTTATTGCCAAGCATAATTGTGAGCTACTGAAAGCATTATTGGTTCGCAAATATGTATTTCTTCATAGATGGATAACAGGGTTTTCTTCCATGCTCATTTGAATATCACTTATGAGAGAATCTCAAATAATGTATTTTAGAGGGAAGATAGTGAGAGGACTGCAAGTAGCAAGAATTAACTAACAGAAACACAATTACGAAAGAACTGCTGCAGCATATTCTCTTTATGTGGTAGGGGTTTTACAATATTTACTTTATATGATAAGAGTTATAAGTAGAATTCTATGTTGTCTGTTCAGCCTATTATGCAGATGGTGCTTGATTAAAAACTATTTTAAACTACGGCGATTACTGCAAGATAGTGTGCATAAAACAGCTCTCCTAGCTCCATTAAAAGCCTTGGTACTATTGCAGTTTATTTTAAATATGCTTATAGACATTTTCCAGCTTCTCAAGGGACATTTAGATATCAACGATGTGCCTTACTTGATAGTTTTAAATCCTACACTAGATATTCTTGTGATCTATTATGAGTGCAACATGGTTAATGTACACTTTTTTAAAGTGAAAGATTATTGCTTTCTTGTGATAAATAAGTTAAATACATCACCATAATTAAGCAATAAGCCATGACAGGAGGTGGATTACCATGAGCTAACTACACCTCCCGGGATTTTGAGGCACAAGTCTATGCCTAGCAGAATATATATGGTTTTTATATTATTTCCCATCTGTCTCTGCTTTGGTGGTTAGAAGTGGAGTCTATGAAGCTGATAGACTGATGGGAGCATAAGGTAGGCCATCATCTCAGCCATTTGCAAGGTTATTAGTACTGGAATTCTGGTATTCTTTTTATTTCATTATTTTCATATAAGACAAACAGAATTTCCCCTGTAAGTACTCCCTTTTTAACAGTGGGGTTTTGAAGTCTCTTGATCATTCAGGTTGGAGAATAAGATTTTAGAGCTGTTTTCAGAACAGCTTACCAGATGACATTTTACACAGGTTTCTGCAGCATATCACCTAGTTTAAAGGTAGTTTAAGTAATGTGGTTTCCTAATATACAGAGAGCTTTTAAATCTCATTGGTCCAAAAATACTCTGAAAAGAGGAGAACTTTAGCAGATAATAGAGGTCAAATTTTAACTATAGCCCAAGTTGTGGTCAAGCCTCCTTGCTATGGAGTTTGCACAGAACTGTCTGAAGAGTTTAGACTGATATTGCCAAATTAGCTAGGGAGCCCTAGTTAATTACAATTCAGCTGGTAGTTTTGTGTACCCTGTAGAATGAAATAATAGCAAGAGACTAAAAGTTGGATAACTTCATAATGGGTTGCATGCTGCTTCTGTTTTTCCATATTTTCCAAATGCTGCCAATAGGCTCCATGTCCATTAATCTTGTATTATAGCTACATCTATTGTAACATAATGCTCAGGAAACAAGCAACTTCTTTTTCCCATTGTGGTCATCACTTTGATGCTGTGCTAGTAAGCCACAGAGATCCAGGTTGTTCATTGTAGTCACCTGGGCCCTGTTGGACACCACACAGTGATGTATATAGAAAAATGAAAACGTTTTTTGCTCAAAATGAGAATTTCCAGCCATTTTCCTCATGCAGTTCCACTGATTTGAACACCTGTGTTCTCCTGTGTCACTTGATATGCATTATTAAAAAATAATGATACAAGTATGTGATAAAAGTCATGCCTAGTAAATCCTTAGCCTAGAGCATACCTTTTATGCTCTTGATCTTCTCATACTTCAAAACACTTATGATGCGCAGTACTCTGGCCATGCCAACAAGAGAAAAAAGCCTTTGAACTCTCTAGTAAGATCACACATCATTGCTACAGGTACAGTGAATTAAGTGATCATATCAAGAGAAGCTGCTTTGACATGGAGCTCCAATCTGTTGAAGAATCAGGACAGTGTCCCTTTATGTGCTTGTAAGTCACCTAGGAAAGTAGGGTGCTTTGGTGATCAGGGTCTCTGAACTATTCAGTAGCAAAGCATAGCTGCATTGAAAAAAATTGCACAAATGCTCATGTGTAGTTTTTTTCAGGTCGTACACAAATAATGCACATGCACTTTTCTTCATACACTCTTTCACTCCTTTCCTCAAACCATTTGCTTTTACATGAGCAGAGGGAAAAACAATGCAGCTAAATCCTGATGGACCAGAACTGATCCTCCAAAGGGGTCTAAACTGTGTGTACTTGTAAAGCTTTGTTTCTTTTAATTTTAATTAAAAGATGTGGAGGGGAATGTCTATAACTTGAATCATTTTATTCACAATCAGATTCTCTTCAAACTCCCTGGAAGGTGTCCCACCAGCTGCAGTAGAAATTGATTTGAACACTAGTCTGGGGTAGTTCTAGGAAAGGGTGAGGATAAGGGAAAGGTAGAAATGACAGCGTTCCTGCTGTCTGCAGGTGGTTCATGTGGTTGAACTGGTCGTCAGGCTATAATGAACTAATTTCATTTGAATTTACTCATTATAGGCATGTTATAGCCGTTAGCAATAAAACTTACAAGAGTTGAAAAGATGACCAGATGAACTATAAATGAGGATACAACAATTAAATGAAAGCAAAATATAAAGCATTTTGAGGGAAAAAGTTACATAATCTGGAATACTTGTGAATTTTATACATGTGACTAAGTCAGATGGTGTCAATATTTGGATTATCAAAGATGGCAACTAAAATTCCATTTTTTCATGAAAAATCCAAAATCTCTGTCTATCACAGAAGCTATAACAATGAATGGACTGATTTTAATTGGCTTTTTTTATAGTACTTTTCTAATTTTATGTTACAGGTCAATGGTGGAGAGAAGAGACCTGCTTCAGATATGGGAAAGAAACCCAAAACTCCCAAAAAGAAGAAGAAGAAGGACCCAAATGAGCCACAGAAGCCTGTGTCTGCCTATGCATTATTCTTTCGAGATACTCAAGCAGCCATCAAGGGCCAAAATCCCAATGCTACTTTTGGTGAAGTCTCTAAAATTGTAGCTTCAATGTGGGACGGCTTAGGAGAAGAACAGAAACAGGTACAAAATGTGCTGTAGCTCAGAGGCTTTGTTTCAGTAAAGTGTTATCAGGGTCATCTAAGCACTGTAGGCAGCCTCTTTTGTTTGCTGGGATGAAACTTGAATATGTGCCATCTCAGGAATATGATTTAAAGAGACTGAGATAAGGAGAGTATCGTTTCATTTCTTCTGTATGAAATCACTAAAAGAGGGGTTTTTTAGTTTTGGGGTGTGACACAAGCTTTAGGATTATATTTAGGATTGTTTTATGCTGAAATTGGTAGGCCTAATATTTTATGATGGCATCGTCCTGTCTATTATGTGGTGTAGGAGGACCTTGCTGCCAGCAATTTTATCTGTGCAGTGGGACCCAACATATATCCAAGCTCCTTGTTGCAGGTGTTTCCCTGCCCCACGATGCCAGAAGGGGAGCTGGGCTCACTTCTCCCAACTCACCTGGCTTTTATGAGAGGAATTACATATGTGTTGATCCAAAGAGACCTAGGGCATATGCTGGCAAATTGACAGTGTTCTGGGGTATCCTCCAGCATACATGTGGGCTGTGGAAATCGTATCTCATAGTTAACTTCCATTTTCCATGTAAAGGCCTTGATTCTGTAATGAGGTCAGCAGAGCTGGATCTGAACCTTTAATGAATTTATTCCGAGTCAGTCAGATGCTATGTAAAAGTAAGCAACTCTGGAGGCTTATCACATTCACGTGGTGACAGTTGGCAAATACTGTTCATCCTTGCTGTAGCATACCGTTGCTTTTCTCTTGTTATTGGTTGCATTTTTACTAACTGCCAACAGAATGGATTGGGTAGATAAAAAAATGGGAGCTTTAAGAAAGAAACAGATATGGAGGGAAAGGATATGCTGAGTGAGTTATACTGGCTGCAGGAGACCTGGGTGGGGGTTGATGTCAGCACAGAGAGAGGAAAAGTTCTGGGACAAAACTGCATTTCATTCATTCACACTGAGCATATTATTGTTACACAGTTATAGTTAATAAGGGTAAGAATTAAAAGGAAAATATTGCTATGATTTTTTGGTAGGTAAACTCATTTGGACTAGGAAAAAAAAAAGGTTTTCTTTGCTAATAACTGGATGGTGTAGGTACATCCAGATCCCTGTTGAAGATAACAATGTAATAGGAATCAAGATTTGGCACTCATTGACTAACTGGAAAAAAAAAAGCTTATTCTGTCTAGTATCCACCATTGAATAAGGTCAGCATTTGGAAGGTTTAGCTGGAGGAAAGGTAACTTTCTGAACACAGGGGTCAGAGAATTCACTTGGCTTGGCACATTAAGGTTATTTTGTTTTGTTGTCTCTTCCTTCTGCCTTTTTTAATATGTCCAGCAAAGGCCAAGGTTACATCCTTGATCTGACAGGTTGTTTAGAGCTTCCCAGTACAGCAGTTCTCTCACAGTCAAACATTAGGTTTTGGGACCATGATGATGAGTGTTCACTTTTGGGTCGGTAAAAATACTGACTATGTTTCTAGTTAAGTTCACAAGCAAGAGGTTTTGATGCCATCCCTCCTTGTCCCACGTACCTGCCAGCCGGCAGGAGGGACAATGCTGAGCTGCACCAGGAGTAGCCACTGCTCAGCAGACTGCCCAAAAGTGCAAGAGGCAGCCTGCTGTCCCTGCTGTGCTTGGCCAGGACCTCCGGCCAAAGCTGAGAAACTGTAGACTGTGGTATCTGGCTTAAATTTGTTCCTACTCCAGAGAAAGGTCCTTGCCCAGAATCACTCCCTGTGTTGAAATCTGGACATCCACACACATACCTCAGGAGTGCTCTAAGTAGTTAGATCTGTGTCTTGGACCCATCTTGCTTGCCTGTTGGATTGTGGATCAAAATTTTCCTGAAATGGTGAAAAGCAGAGACCTGGACTTCTCAAGAGCCTGCCTCTCTAGTTAATCTTACATCTCTCTAGTGATAACACCAAGCAAAAATTATTTATTTAGCCAGATCTTGTGCTTGGTTTTCTCCACCATTTTTCATAATGACCCTTAATTTGTGGCTGGTCCATAGTTGCAGTTTTTCGTTCCATAATATTTGCTCTGCTTACAACACAGAAAACTTGACTTCATGAATAATAGTCCAAGACCATATAACGGAGATAAACCTAAAAGACTACAGAATGCACATTTCCTTTGAGCTTATCATGTTAGTAGTTCCAGCAGAAAATTAATGTCTTTCCATATAATTTGTTTAAGAAAAGTGCATAAACCCCTAAATTTCCAGCTTTAACTTATATTTCCTATTTGTGGTTGAAAGCAATAATTAAATAAGTCCTACACTGGAACAGCAGAATAAATTTATGTTCCTTATCTCTGTTGTCCTTAATTTAAGTTGGAGCCCAGCAGAATGATGTGTTATGGAATCCACATGACACATCCATGAAAAAATGGCTGCAACTAGACTTTTAAGCCAATTATTCCAAGAGTTTGGGTTAGCATATCTTTGTTGTTCTTTGACTCATTTTGCCTATTTATTATCATCTATTAAGCACATTGTTAAAACTCCAGGCCCAGGCCCTTTCTAATCTAGCACTGTACAAAAAGAATAAAAGATAGTCCCTATTTAAAAAAATTGGCAATCCTATTTTCTAGAATAAATTTAAACTCATTCTTTATTCCATTAGGGATCTAATAGTACAAAGTAATGATTACAAGACATCTTAACTGACTAGATAGTCTGTATTTTAAAGGCCTAATTTTTCAGATCCAGAGCATTAGTAACTGTTATGAAACCTATGTCTCTGCTAAGAAAACTGGACTCTAAAAATACAAATGATTCATGTAGCATTTGGTATTTGGCATTGAAGAAGCTCGGAAATTCAAAAATAGTTAAATAAAGAAACAATAACATCATTAGAGGAATACTTTATTGATGAATTATACTTGCTGAAAGGATTCAATTATCATAAAGCTTCTGGCTTTTATGTTTTGGAAGCTAATGCTTATTCTGGAATTTAAATAGAATTATGTTTCCAAATTATGTTTCCTGAATTGGAACTCCTTTTACTATTTAAATAGTAAATATAAATGAATCAGAAAGTAGAACATAATGCAGCTATTGAGAAAGACTAATAACCTCATGTTTTCATGCCAAAATGAAATCTTCTTTGTTCCTACGACCTGAGCCAGTTTTTTCTAAAATGCGTAGAATTCTTCTTGTTTATTCCTGAAGATTGACCACAGAATAAATAATGGTATTGAAACAGTACAGTAACAACCTAAGGGCAGTATATGTATGTCCAAGCCTCTGCAACAAAATTTTGATAACCTGACATATTAGACTGTAACCTGAAAGGGTTTGTGCAAGAACCACATATGTTTTTCAAACTGTGAAGAAACTAGGAAAATGTTGTTTTAGAAAATAGGACTTGAATGACAAAAAAGGAAGCGTTATTATGAACTAGATGACGGTGGGTGCCTTACTGAAGTTGGCAGGGAGTTATAGTTAAAATGGATCACACTCTGATGCTCTTACCCTGAGAATATTGCAATTTTTTAGACTAAAGTAGATACCAGTGTACTTCCACTCTCATTTTACAATATGAAGACATTTGCATTTTGGGGTCATTTGCTACAACTATTGTTATTAATTTCTGAGTGTAGAAGGGACGTTTGCAAACAATGCTGGTGTGTGCCTGTGTTTTGTTTGTCCAAAGCTATCTACACAGAGGAGTCTAGAAATTAAAGGGACTTTAGTGATCATGGTGGAATTTGTCATGGTTTCTTATCAAATTCTGAATTGGGTACAATAATTACACAAGATCATAAGACGGGACTGTGCATTTTCCTTCATTTTTCACTGTAAATGTTTTCTGAAACTGTTCAGATTAATAAACCTGTGAATGGAAAGCAGCTGTAGCAGTAGTATGTTGAGGTACATTCTCCTCAGTGCTGTAGCCATAGCACAGGGATATTTTCAGTGCCTTTTCTGGTTCCTCTCTTACAATCACAAACACTGTTTTCTCCTTAGTCAGTACTACACGTCTGTGCATCCCATTTTTATAGCTTATTTATGTACATCTTTGCCCTTTGCACACATTTTTACTGCAAAGGGGAGAAAAATAGCCCCCAGGAAAGAGGGTTCAGCATGCTAAATGGTCAAGTCACTGGCTTTCAGACAGAATGCTGGTTCAAACTGGGTAAAAATGCTACTTAGGTAATTTTCTGTCCTTAAATGAAAAAAAGAAAGTCATTTTAAATCAGTACCAGATGTGTGTGTACTAAATGAACCTTAAGTTTCTAATTGGAGTCCTAGTAAAGCTGTAATAGATGTGGCAAATTACAAACAAAATGTTCTTGTTTACGTTAGTGTAACTTTAAAACTTCAGCCAAAGACCTTAATAAATGTGCTATTATTCTAAAAATGGAATTGAATGTCTATTCAACATTCAACAGAATTAATCTCTGGTGTAACTTCAGTGACTTAACTGGAATCCTAGCAGGAATGAATTTGGCCTCCTACGAACAGCTTAGCGTGCATACATACATATGTGTGCATGTGTTTCTGTGTGTTTACTTAAATGTTGCACTGGCCTTGCAGTGGGAAGGATGGATTCACCTAGGGGACCCAAAACTTAATGATCAGAAGAAGCAGGTGAAGTGACTGTTTGAGTGCTGTAACATATGCCTTCTTTCAGGCTGCATAATTCATATGCAGTAATATTAGCTGCAACAGTTCAGCTCAATAGCAACACCTCATTATTTCATCCCTCAGTATTTATTCCTATGTTTGACGCCTCATGAAATTACTGTTAATGTGTTTATATAAGGGCAGATCTGACACAAGTGGGAAGAATTTAATTTCCCACTCATTCTTTCCTGCTGATGTGTCCTCTTCCCCGGTAGAAGTGGCAAGTGTAAATAGTTAATTTGCTTCAATTATGAGCCTGTCCTGCTAAATTAGAAGCAGCAGGAATATGAAGAGCCAGAATTATACTTATGAGGCAGCTGACAAATCCTTGGAGCTAACAAAATCAAATCATTTACTCCTCATTGGTGCTCAAAGATCCACTAGATAAAAGCTACAGTTTATTCTTTAACATCCGATGGAACTTGGATTGTATGTTACTAATACTTAAGTAAATTGAAGTCCTCGTGCATTAGTGTCAACGTTTGTGATGCTGTTACCATTTTCGCTATAACCCACCAGCTTTCAAGGGTTTCTATTTTGGTCACTAAAAATAACCCAGACTGATTTGGGCATGAAAAATAATGAAGTGTGTTGTAGAAGTTTCTCTTTCAATCACAGGGAAGTTTTAGATGTAGCAGCACATTATCCAGTGCCGGGATGAATCAGGTAGATCAGGAGGGGGTTTACAAGTAATGCTGGCAAACACTTCATGTCTCCAAAGCTTCTCTCATGACACAAGACGCCACAAGTCAGATCAAAATGGATCCAAGATCAGTGTTTAAAGAGGACTTGGATCTGCCTGGCCTCTGGGGACACCTAACCTAGCTCCTCCTCCCTCCTGGGGTGCGATGCCATGTTGCTGTCCCGTCGCTTGACATGACAAACGAGCTTATCCCATGGGTGGAAGAGCCATTGTGTTTCTGTTGTGTCGCTGTGCATGTGGGTTGCTCAGTGTCAGGACGTCAGACAGTTCAGGGGACTGCGGTGTGTTGCTGTAATAGCTCCAGAGGATAAGCAGACTGTCAGGTCAAGGTAGTCAGTAGCATTTTGAAAACATAAATTTACAGTTTGTTCACTCTTATATATGCTCATACTCATGCAAATGTTTGTTTATCTACTTCTTGTTTCCCCTTTAAAAAGGACATTTTTTCAAAATTATTGTCTCCCTGCTAATGAAGCAATCTCCAAGGAATAACTTTAACACTTGTAAAAGGATGAGAATGTACCTTCAGTTTAGTAGGTAAACGACCACGCAAGGTTTAAATTTACCTTTGTTTTATTTTTGTAATTGAGAAGAGGAAGCGAAGGCGCATCTGTGTGTGCACACTGCCAAAGCGAATTATAAGCAAAATGGGTTCAGGAATAGGCACAACAGACAGCGACCTTACACCTCCCCTTCCAAATACCTGCACCGGCAAAGTCGCTTTTACCAGTGTTGCACCTTAGACTTGTTTGGGAGATCCACTCTTTTTCTAGACAAATTTCTGTATTGAAATTGCATCTCTACCCTTGGAAGCTCTAGACGAGTGCGTCAAGAGTTTTAAACAATTGATCCTTATCCTGGTGTCTGCTCCTTCCTTCCTCTGCAAGCTGCTGGGCTTAATGAGCCAGAACACAAATGGGCCAAGAATAGGCACCCGTACTCACAGATACAAACTTATGTCTATGTATACATATGTACATATGTATAAATTTGTATCTTCAGATTGTTCTATTGCCCTGGCTTCCACAGGGCCAAACCTTGAACCCCTTAACTTCCACTGAATATAAAATTAATGTAGGTCATCACAGGAGCTGCCACATCTTACTCTGTACAGGATAATACAGGCTATCGTCTGCTGGTGTCCTGCCCAGCCCAGCTGGCAGCTTGGTCTTCCTGCAGCCTCCCAGGAGCACTGAAGTCATGGGGAACATCAGACACCCCCCCCTCCCTGGGCTGAATTTCATAATATCCGTTTACCACATTCAATAGACACAGCTTCTAGATAAACACCGCACATGGCTGCCGAGTTGTCAATGTTGACTGTAACTGCACTTCACCTTCTTGTACTTGGAAGGACCTGGGCCAAAAGGACCCTGGATTTCAAGTACTGCCACAGCAACATGCATAAATAATAGCCTTAATTTTTTACTCATTATTCTTCCCCACCCTTTACCCATACACTTGAGCTCAATAGGAACAAGGCTTTAGATCATTTGTGTAAAAAACTGGGTTTAGGCCCAATTATTTTGCTCCATTCAGGCTCACACCTTTTTTTTAAACAGAAAGAATACCAGCAACTGCAAATAATCACCACATAAATCATATGTTTAATGTCATTTGGTTTGTACCCAACTTCCATCCAACATGCTTCTGATAAAATGTACAGTCCCTCTCCTGTAAGCTGCAAGCATCAAGCCTACAAGGTCAAATTTAGGCCTGGTGCAAATGCCTGCAATTTCCAGTGATCTCTGTCGAGTCTCACTGTTTGTGCTAGAGCTGAATTTGGCCTGTGATCTTTCCCCTGCACGCCAGAAAGACTGAATTCTTTCCCCTAAGCCTCTAATATGTCATCAGTGTCTTTTTCATGCTCTACAGTCAAAGAGACTGCTGAGCCATATAGCTAGCCCTGGGCCTCTTTCTGTTACTGTATGTACCTAGATTAAAAATCAAATGGTAACATATTTCAGTATCCATTAAACAATTCTGAAGATTTTTTTCTTCTGACTGCTGTGGGAATATCTCCCTCCATATTTTAGATGAGTGTGTGCAGCTCTAGGTGCCTTTGCTGCAAAATCAGAAGATTAAGACTAGGGATATGTCTCCCACTTGAAAAAAATACAAGTTTTCTCTGTGAGCCTAGGTATGTAGGGCCAGGAACGACAATCTGAATGTGGAATTTAATTCTGCATTGCACCCTACTGTATTTTATCAGATGCCATTCCTGTAACTGTAGCCTGTGAAAATGACAGTCCCATGGGTAATAACACTGTGGAGACCAAAAAGACAAAATCGGTCATGTTGCTTTTTGACTTGCTATTTTTGCATATACTATTTTTGTGGGTTTATGGAACACTTCCATCAAAACAAATGTGGGCACCTTTACATCGTTTTAAAAAGACAAATATAACTTGCTTGCAAGTGTCAGCTCTCAGGAGACATCCACAAGATAAACTGAAAACTTCTCCTTCTTTGTCATCCTCTTACCAGCTATTTAGGCAAAGCCAGGGAAGTAGCATGGTTCTTTGTACTGTGCTTTGTCAGCTAGGAGACACAAAGCCTTTTCAGACTACCATGAGGCACAAGTTCTGAAAGTGTCTTTTTCTCTTAAGAGCATCAGTCAGTTTAACTTACTGTCTACGAGTCTCTAGTATCAAAGGGGACTGCAGTCAGTGGTGCCTTCTTCCATTAGCACCTGATATTCAAAACTGAGGATGTTTGCAGATGTTTGAGTGCCTGTTTTGGCTCTTGTGATGATGACTGGGGGAAGGGAGTTCTGTTTCCCTAAGGGAACAAGGGTGCAAGCCACATGGGACAGGGCAGGAGTCCTGCTGCATAGTGTGTTGTGATGTGTTGATAATTCTCCACAAGCAAGTTGAGAGGAAGTTCATTGGGAAAAGTTGACTAACCAGAACAAAAACTTGGCTCAAGGCGTTACAGGTGTATTTCAGTTATATATGTCAGTGATGAGTTGCATATTATCCAACATGTAGAAGAGCACAGGAGACACAAAGCCTGCCTCAAGGAATTTATGATCCAGGAGGACAAGAACTAAGCAGCAGTTAAAATATATAAAGCAAAACATGACCGGAAATTGGCATCATAAAACAGAAGTGCAGATATTCTATTGTGGTTTTAATTTGGTAAATCTAGTATTTGTGAGTGCTTGTGGCTAACCATATAACCCACAACCCCTTTATCTCCAAATGAAACTTTGGGACACTCAGCTTAAGAATGTGTGTCACTATTAATAAAAAGAGTGCAGCCCTCAATGTAGGCTGCTACAGCACTGGTAGCCAACATGTATGGTCAGCCCAGGGAGCGTGAGCTAAAGGGTGCCAGTGTACCCTGGGCTGGTACCAGGCTGTTATGTTAACAATAGGGGACCCCAGGGCATTCATTTTCCCTGGCGGCCTAATCCAAATGCTATATTATATACTTACATGCACAAGGCAGAGTTCCGTACTTAGTCCTTTTGGAAAGTATCTTCTATATTGCTGCATACTTTGCTAAACCGTGTAAGGGAACTTGAAGCTGCCTTACTGGGTGCACTTTGGAAATGTAATTAAACGGTAAACTAAGAACCTGTGTATTATGCTGTGTAAATTTGCATTCGTGAAGCACAGTAGGAAAATAATGCCAGCAGCTTCCATTTGTAGACAAATGAATGTAATCTTGGTGTTTTGGGGTTTCTATAACAAGCTGAAGAGAATAAGAATAAATTAGGCTGACCCACCCTGCACATACAGAAATGATGTTTTTTCTGCCAACATTCAATTTCCGCAACTGGGACAATATAGAAAATAAAATATTGTGTAAGGAAGCAAATCTGCTGCTGAATCAGAATGGGCCTTTGCTGCTTGAATGACAATCAGTTGACATTCAATTATCATGTTAATTGAATTAAAGCGAGCTAGAAATGACTTAATTCCATAAGTATGTGCTCCTGTCAAGTTACTTATTTAATAATTGTTGCTTGCTTGACGGAGGAGGGGAAAATGACCTTTTAAGAGATTTCTGAGATGTTAAAATTAAATATTGCCACTATACACAAGCAACAGAACAGAAGCCTGTTTCTTGTTACAGGAAAAATTTTAAATGTATTATTGGAAATTATGTTTCATAATTTGGCACAGTCTTAAGCCTGAAACTCAGACGAGCTTCAGCCATTTTCTAGAGCACACTTGAATGACGACACAAGCCTTTTTCCTCCCTAAAAGCCCTGCAAGGATGCAACTCTGTATGCTTACTACAGTGCAAGACTATTTAAGCCTGAGGGCTAAAAATTCTCACAGCTGAAAAAAAAAAAAAAAGAGGTTGGGAGGGGCAACTGACTTGCTCATACCAGTTTGAGTTGCTGCTACAAATTGCTGAGGACACTCCCCACTTGCCCTGCCTTCGTAAGCCCCCAGTACAAGTCCAGTCTAGCACAAAGTCAGTGAACTGGTACCCACTGCCAGGGCCACGTAACTTGCCTTCATAGAAGAATATTGACAGCCAGACCTTGTTGTTAGTCATGAAAATGACCAACTCCCCAGGAAGGCAGAACTTACCCTAAATTTTAGTATAAGCCAGGACTAATCAGAATTTCCAAAACTAGCATGAGGATGATCAAGCTACTTTTATGTTGACCTAAAGAGCGGGCATCTTCGAAAGGACAACAGCATATAGACAGTGAGAGCTCAAGCTGTTGTCCTCAGAGGACATGCCAATGCCCTTACAAGGACGAAGCGAGGTGAGCTGACCACCCTCCAGACAAGCCAGCCTGCAGGGACTGTTCTGGCCAATGCAAAATGTCCAAGCAGGCTGGGGTCATCAAAAACCTTTCCCCATCCAGTAAGGGCTTTTTCACTCTAACGACCTTCTATTATATGGTTAATGTTTATATTACCATGGAAGATGTGACTATTATTGGCTCACCAGAAGACCCAAGAAACGAGGGCAAGAAATGTGTACAGTGAACATGGTAGTTGTATGGGTAGGAAATAATTGAATAATGGCTGTATGATGACATTCCTATGAAGTAGTGGTGTTTTAGATGGAGATTTACAGAACTGTTCTTAGCTTCGTATTATTGAGTTAACCTTGTGCAATATGACTATTTGAGGGAAAAGTCAGGTCCCTGAGGACTGTTTCAATATGCTGTGACTGTAAGAGCACAGCAGGAGTGTATATTTTTTTATATTTGTGTAATGCAAAATAAAACCCAATGTGGAGGCAGTAGATACATGATCTTTTGAAGATCATTATTCTGTGTAAAATTCTTTGTTCAGCTCTGTTTTTTAAACTGGCTATCAGAATGATGCAGAGGCATTGCAAAATACAAAGCGATATAACTTAGTCTTTGTTCTGTAGGTCAAGCTAAATTCATTTTAGCAGCTAGGAACAGCTTGTTGACTAATTTTGTATTCTTTTTCAAAACAAACAGTACATTTCCCTAATAATCACAAGCAATTACAACTTCAAAAGCAAATTGCTACCATTTTTTTTTGCAAAACAATAGATCAGCCAACACTATATATTTATCTTAATCTGGAGAAATTACAAAGGTGCACAGATACAGTTGCACAGCTAAAACCAATCTTTTTTCCTCTATGTCTTTATATTTACAATTTTAGAAGCCTAAGACTTCTCTGTTTCCATTATGATCTTTTGCTTCCCTGGGAAGCAAAATCTTTAATCCTTTTAGGCAGCCTCTGAGTTTTGCCAGCCTGTATCTGAGGTTTGTTCGGTCTCTGAAAGCAAAGCCTCGGTGAAACAAAAAAATGTTTCATGAGCACATTCTTTATAAAATTCGTGTTGTACTGGATCCTTCCAGCCTGACACTACTACTCTCATGTCTGCAACTGTATTGTTCGCTGTGAGTGCACTCTGTGCTGCCAAGTCCTCTCCATTACGGGACTGCTGGTTTTACTAGAGCATTAGAAGATCAAAAGAGATCAGTTCAAAGATTCATAAAGTTTATCCTTCTGGGGAGGAGATGTACATGTGTGTTTTTCAGCTGTGGAATTCAGGAGAACACCCCAAAATTGTCATAAATAGCTTTGCCCATCTTTTGTCTTTGAATCAATAGCCCAGTTAATTAGGCAGTGTGGAGTGGGAGGGAGGCGGTGGATAGTCTTTACTCTCTTCATGGAGGCTTTCAGCAGGTGCCCAGGTTGTGCACTTGGCTGGAGAAATGGACAGCAGAGACTCAAAGCTGCAGTTCCATTTTGTGCAATACTGTGAATCCCAAATGCCCATGAACACGCGAATTAACCTCTGGAATGTGACTTACAAATTGAGACATATAACGGCAATAAAAAAGTAAATTTTCTTTCCCTTTATTTGTCTCCCATAATTTTAAACCTTCTGTTTAGAGGTTTTTAAAGCTTTTCCCTGCAACAAGGAAGGCTAGGAGTCGATCCTGCTTAGTTACATGAAGCCAAGATGCTTGCATGACTCCAAAATCTACCCTTTCAGAAAAAAAACATGAAGTAGTGAGAAACTCATGATAATATTTGCAAAGAGAAATGCTGTCCTGTGCCCGAATCTGTCACTGACATGGCTAACAGCAAGTCATTATTACCTAGGCTCCATGGGTCAGAAACTGGTTCTCCTCCTGAGAACTTTTGACCCTAAATATCTAGGTATGCTTTTCTAACATCATGTTACTGTAGTGCTATGAGGTCCTGCCTAACCCTGCAGATAATCTTTGATCTTGAAATTTGGGCAAAATTTAAGTGATTCTCCAAGCTTTTTAATGTATTACGAGACTGTGCACATGCTGCATTTAAAATAATTTGGTGAGTTGAGAGAAATGTACAGAAATAGATCCATGCTCCTGAGAAGTTAATTAGACTGATACAGGATCAAGACGGGAATAATGACTAACATTTATTATCCTTAGCCGCTCCACGAAGCTTCTTTGACTGCCCCCAACAGTTTATCCGGCGAAGAGAGAAAGACTCTTGGCTGATCTGTGTGGTGCCGTCACCTCCTCCTTCATTTAGCTCAGATGTCTTTCTGCATATTCTCATCTTCCCCAGAGGGTTTTAACTCATCTCACAAGTGGAAGCCGGTGGAGAGGCCCGTGCCGCCTGCCTTCCCCCATCCCTAAAGTTCCTATTTGCAAGTACACCCCACGCTTCACTTCTTTGAACAATTAAACCTGAGATGCTATGAGGGATATTGTTTTGTCAGTACTGCTGAGTCATTAAAGGGTGTTTCACAATTGGAATAATTTTTTCTTTAAACTATTTGATGTTTATTATTTCACTCTTTAAGCAACATGAAGAGGAAAGGCTGTTTACTTAGAAAGACTTTATGAAGATGCATGAGACACATCGCTGATATATAAAAACAAAACCAGATTAATTTACCAATATGACACTCTTTGTTTTTAGGTATACAAAAAGAAAACTGAAGCTGCCAAGAAGGAATATCTGAAGCAGTTAGCTGCCTACAGAGCAAGCCTTGTATCCAAGGTAACACATAATGTATATACATACACACATATATATAGTGACATATTGCAAACCATTTTCAGCATTAATACGGTGCTGAGCACCATAGTATTTAGTGCAAATAGCCATGTTTGTTATCACCTTAAACTTAGGTTTAAGGTACAAATGCTCAATAAACACAGTCATCTCACCATGAAAAGATATCCTTTCCCTTCTTGTCATAGAGAGGAAGAAGATACCAGTAAAAAGACCTCAATATAACAAACATGCCATGCCAGGCAGTCACCGTTCTACATCTAAGGGAAAAAACCCACTATAGTACACAAAATGCCTGGTTTTGATTTTGGTGTGGGTTTTTAAGTACTGTTTTTTATCTTGCAATCACAGTACAGAAAAAGTCAAGCTCAGCTCACTTACCAAATTTTCATAAGAAAACATGAATTTCCATTTTACATCCAGCAAGCAATTTGTGTGAGCACAGCATAGGTCACCATAAGGCTCTATACTGGAACACACAAGTGTATCCCCAGCACACAGCTAGTAGCAGTTTTCTAAATTGGTTTATACAAACATTCTTAGTACCCATAATTTTGTAATAGATTCTTTAAAATTTGTAATAGACTTTATGCAGAAGAATGTGAAATTACTACACTGTGTCAATGTGAAAAAACAATTGAACAACTTCAGAATCACACCAGTTAGAATCACTTGTTTTGGGTCTGTGAAAACAAATTTAGATATATCTTGTTCTTATGTAAATAAAATTAATTTTAGAGGTA
Source organism: Pandion haliaetus (assembly GCA_013401275.1). NCBI lineage: Eukaryota > Metazoa > Chordata > Aves > Accipitriformes > Pandionidae > Pandion > Pandion haliaetus. The sequence continues at coordinate 6,398 of VYZV01044658.1, read as the reverse complement.
AAGATGGAAGTATGAAGGAGTGGCATATATGATATAACTTTTTGTTAGTTTTAGTTGGTTTTGGGGTGGTTGGTCCTGCACTGTACTTCTCTGTATATTATATTAATTTGTACACATTTTCAGGGGAAGACTATATGATTAGCCATCCAAGGACCTTTCATGCATCTTTCTACATTATCTTAGTATTTGGTCAGTGTTTGTTCTGAATTTAAAAGTCTGAAATAGGGGTGTTACCTCATTCATTTTGGGGGATTGTGTCTTACGCATTTTAATTTTATAGCTGCCATCATAAATACTAACGCATTTAGTTAAAGTGATTTACAGGTTGATTTACAGGTTACCTTTAATTTCTGTCTTAGGGCTGTTTGGTTCTAGAAACACTCATTGCCTTCAGAAAGAGTACTACAAGGACACAAACAATTTTTTTTTTTTAAATAGCCTGCTTATTGGCAAAAGATAGGTCTAAAATGCTCAAAATATTCCAAGAGGTTTTGAAGGAATACATGAAGCCAACTTTTCACTTGTGAAAATAACTCATATGTCATTATTCAGCACATTGTCGACTGTTTACATAACATTCTATATAGCTTAATTTTGAAATTACACATATGAAAACCCTGAGGTTTTTATTTCTTTGGAAAGATAAAAAAGTATATTATGGCATTTTCTGAGGTTTGTTTTTAGAAAAAAAATTAAAAGATTGTTGATCAGTTCAGTGCATGAAGCCATTTGTGCATATATTTAAATTTGTTGTTAGCCAGAAAAGCACTGGAGCATTTTCTTAACTTTTAAGCAATTATTTAAATTCTGCCCATACTGTAATGCTTTCCTCTAGTGTGGAAAGTTTCAAAATAGAAACTTAATCAAGCCATGTACTAATTGCTTACTCTCATGAACACGGTCAATGAATCCAACAGAGCTGGCATGTAACTAAAGCAAGTCCATTTGGAATAGGGGTGTAAAATACCCAGATGTAATATTATAGCAGTATATTCTAAATTATCATTATTAAATATTTATGTGGCACCAAAAGAGTTGTAGTTCTTCAGACAAGCATGTACGCATGAAGAAATATATATAATACATTATTAAGATTGTTTGGAGTCCATCTGGTCTTTTATGTCCATGTGTTATATTATCATCCATAAAAGCTACTTTTAGAGAATATTATTAAGACTCCAAGCCCTCATTCTCAAAAGTTAAGACTCATCAAAAGTAACGTATCTTCTCAAAAAATGCTTTAATAGAATATTAATTATTTGCTCACATGGTATGTTTCAAACTTTACGTTGCATTCTGTGTGACTCTGATTTCATCCGCTTATAATAATGTTCACCCTGGGAGCTGCTGTGTTGTATTTACTGCATGTTGTTTGACCTTGCTTCTTTACAGGATTTTCTGTGCTGCTCATCCCAGCAGTGTTTTAGTGTAGAGATTATCTGTAATATTCTGGAGCGGGAAGTTTGTATTGTCCATATTTTCAAACACAACTAAATCAAGCTTTCAGTAATTTTGGGTGTCCTGCTTGGGACATCTAGAACTTAATTTTTCAGAGTATTTGACTAATACTACACCTTTCATGTTCATAGCAGAGCTCCAATGACTTCAGTGTCAGCTGGCTGGCAGCTATGAGATGTTCAGTTGTGCTACACATCATATCAAGACATCCTCTTGCTATCCAAATGATATGAGTTACCCAATTATCAAACTGTCTTCCTTCCCCCCTCCCAGAGGACTCTGTCTGTGGGAAGAGGCAGGCACAAGCAGGCAAGGGTGCTAACAGGTCCCCTGTCTCCAGCTCAGCAGGTGCCTCACACCTCCCAAAGCAGCTGCTCTACGAGTTTCCTAACTTTTGAACACTAATTCTTCACTTTTTAAATTAAGTATTGCCAGTTTTTAAACAACTAGTGAGTGTAGGGCTTGTATGTGAGTGTTTGTATATGTTTTTCTGCATTTATTTGCAAGTCTTCATTTTTCTGAAAAGCAATGAACATGTGCTATGTTATACCTGAGTGGACCAGCCTTGGAGTTGAATTCACTGTAACAATCCTGGCCATTTGAGATGCTGGAATAGTCAGAATAGAAGATTGCAGAGAAATCTCCTTTTGCTGGGAGATTTCTTAGCCTCTGCCTGACAGCAGAATAATAAAATTCAGGAATGCTGGTTTCCATCCCAAGCTCTGGGGTGGGAGTGGACTATCAGGTGGGGATGGTGGGCTTCTCCATGATACTCAGCCCTTTGCACCGTTTCTTCTCTTCTCTTCTCTTCTCTTCTCTTCTCTTCTCTTCTCTTCTCTTCTCTTCTCTTCTCTTCTCTTCTCTTCTCTTCTC
>VYZV01044651.1:21207-38186 GCA_013401275.1 Pandion haliaetus | reverse complement strand
GAACCTTCCCCCCCCCCCCCCCAGTGTTTGAGACATTAACTCCTTCAGTCTCTCACAGTCCTATCAAACATGTTCTTAGAGGGTTGCTAGTGAGAAATTGGTTTATCAGTAATCCACATTGTCTCGTCTCCTTTCGTAATATATGTGTTTTTTTTCATTTTGATCTTCATTAGCCAAACAATTTTTTTTGTTTGCTTGGTTTTTTAGAGACATCTTTAAAAATAGCAATGGAATTTTTTTCCTTTATATGATCTTTCTAGCCAAGTGATTTAGTGATTGCAAGGTTTTAAAAAAGTGCCAGGGAGTTTTGAATTTGCATTAGTAAGAAAGCAGACGTTTGTCAGTTTCCAGTCAGTTCAACCAGTCACAAAATGTGAAAGAGGAAGAATGATATAAAGACAAAATAAGCATACCTAAAAACGTAGGCCTAGGCTATCAATTAATGGGTCAGTGTTACCACTCTCTCCAGCTTCAGGGACCAAATCCCAAAGTTTTTACCATTTTTGTAGTGAAAATTTCAGCTCTAACCACATTGCAAACCTAGGTCATTGTGCTGGTTTTGGCTGGGGTAGAGTTAATTTTCTTCATAGTAGCTAGTATGGGGCTATGTTTTGGATTTGTGCTGGAAACAGTGTTGATAACACAGGGATGTTTTCGTTATTGCTGAGCAGCGCTCAGAGCCAAGGCCTTTTGTGCTTCTCACACCACCCCACCAGCAAGGAGGCTGGGGGCACAAGAAGTTGGGAGGGGACACATGTGGGACAGCTGACCCCAACTGACCCAAGGGATATTCCAGACCATATGACGTCATGCTCAGTATATAAAGTGGGGGGGAAGAAGAAGGAGGCTGGGGCGACATTCAGAGTGATGGCGTTTGTCTTCCCAAGTAACCGTTAGGTGTGATGGAGCCCTGCTTTCCTGGAGATGGCTGAACACCTGCCTGCCCATGGGAAGTGGTGAATGAATCCTTTGTGTTGCTTTACTTGCGTGCGCGGCTTTTGCTTTACCTGTTAAACTGTCTTTATCTCAACCCATGAGTTTTCTCACTTTTCTGAATCTCTCCCCCAGCCCACTGTGATGGAGGTGAGTGAGTGGCTGCATGGTGCTTAGTTGCCAGCTGGGGTCAAACAACGACACCTGAAATTAGGATTTAAAGTCATTTTTATGAAGTTAAGCTGATCCTCAGAGGCCTCAACACCAGCAGTTCGTTCATTTATAATGGTCTGCCCTGCTCTCTAGGGAAAAATAGAAACAATAACAAGGTCAATTCTTACTACATTAATTGGATGAAAAGAACATTTTACATAAAATTGAATGCAGTTCCTGAATGCTACTGTAATTCAACTGCGTGGAAAAAAAAAATCCTGAAGCAAAGAAAATTAATTTTACAACAGTAGTCACAGGTAGTTCTTAACATTTTCCAAATCAGTATTAAAAATATGAAGTAGTACTCAAGGCCATATTCAATTACTTTTCATCCAGAAAGGCACTTGCAGATTGCCTGCAGAAAAAACAGATTTAGGTAGAAGGAAAGAATCAGATTCTTGCTCCCAATCTTTGACAGCTGTGGTGTCTGACAGTGGGTGAATCTGAATGGCCACTGATAACAGTGTTATGGAAGGCTCCTAAATGACTTAGGCAAAATAACTACAGTTTCTGATGTAAATAATTTTTCATGTGATTGAATCTTGCAAATTTGGCTGTCCTGTCATGTGCTGACTAATGCTGGCTGTGGTACTGCCACTTTTGGATTAAGTTCTTCGCTCTTGTCAGAAAATGGGAATTTTTATCCTCCCCCCTCCTCACTCTTGGGTTTTGAGTTAAGTTGCTTCAGATTCAGGAGGTTGCTTGCGATACTGCTGATATTGGCTAGTTGATTTAATTCTTAGTTTGTGGTGAAGTTACAGTCCAAGGACCTAATTTAATTTTGCATAAATTACTGTGGAAATAGATAAGCAAGATATGTCTGATATGCTTGGGTCTATAGCACTTCAAAATGTTAATGCTTGGACAGAACAAACCAGCTAGCCAGGAGGGGTTGTCCACTGTGGCTTCAGTTATATGGCTCTTCATTCTTTGTCTTTGATAGCAGAAACAGACTTGGTTTGCACCAGGGAAGAGCAGATGAACACTGTATAGATATATGGAGTAGTGCTGTGATGTGGGGTTTACACACAGATCTGGAAAAATTGGCTTAAAATCACATGAACCTTATATTCATGAATCAGAATATAGAATGTGTGTTCTTGACTTTTACTTTTTAAATGCAGGTCATGGTATTGTCTTGTATTGTATTGTGAATGCCTTAATACACAGAGCTTCTTAATAAATGCACACTGCATCTTTTCATGTGGCAGAACATATGTGCTGTGCTTCAAATTCATGTTAGTTGATTACTAACTGTAATGACAAGCAGGACATCAAGAATATAAGCAATATATACTGCATGCTATTCTGTACATACACTTCTATTCTTAAATTGACTTCAGCTCAAAAATTTTCTGAAGTCATGTTTAGCCAGGCTAATAATTGGAGGTAAGTTCTGACCTGCTGTTGGGAAAAACTTGCAGGATAATTGGGATTCCACTAAGAGCTCCATCAGGTGGTGCAATTGCTGCATGGGCTGGATACAAGATTTTTCTTCAAAGACTGGGAGCAGGGAGTAAATGGAGTCATCCTCTTATTTTACCGAAAAACAGCTCAAAAGAAATTCCACCCTGCAACAAATAAAATAAATTTAATCTCTCATATAAGGAGCGCTAGTTCTGAAACAATATTTACAGCAAAAGATGATCTTAAAGTCAAGAATGAACTCGCAGAGTTGCCCAAAGATTGAAGGTACTAGTAAGTACTCTCTATATCAGGACTGAAGACAGCATTCAGCATCCTGAAAGAAATACAATCACTCAGATGAACCTTTACATCTTACTTTTCCCAATTCTTGTGCTGAAATTAAAAGTACTGAGTTATTTTCTTGTGTGGGAGGAAGGGGATAAAATGATAATGGAATAGTTTTGTATAGAAATTATAATTTTGTGTAGCTTTTATTTAAAAAAGACATGCAAAAGGATATATGAAATAGCCTAGTATCATGTGAGATTTTTTTCAAAATTCCTTAAGAGGTTCTCAGAGGTACATTATGCTAAAGTTTGTCATTGTCCAAAAGATTAAATAACCCATGGACCTAAGTAAAATATTCCTAGGAGTTAGAGAAAAACTTGTTTCCCTACAGCATAGGGCAATAAGAAACCAGGGGAAAATAAAAGTCTTTCATGCAGAAAATCTGAGAACCCTTCCTTCCCTCAAGTCCACATCTCTAAGAGAGGGTATGACATGCACTTCTATTTTTAACTGTCATGACTTTGGTATAGTAGTAAAGAGGTTGATCAGCCATTGATTCTGAGTGCTACCATGTGAGCTGCATAAGTGTGGATGAGATAACAAATCAGATTGACCACATCCACTTATGGCTTGTATTTTTTAGCACTTTACTGTGTAGTGTCTATAGGAAGAGTCTATATGTCTGCCAGCATCTATATGTCAGAGCAAAAGTGAATGTTTAAATATGACTAATAATTGTGAATCTATCCAAACTGCAAAAATATACTTTCCAGATAAAGAGCTGGCAGATATAAGACAAATATATGAAGATTTATTTGGGAATATAGTCTTGTTCTAAAATTAGGAGACATTTGAAGTATTACTAAAAAGAAAATATCCAGCTGTTCTTAACTGTAACAAATTGCACTAACTGCAAAAGTGCAGTTCAGTGTAGTGTGAGTCTTTGATAAGAAAATGTATTTGATTTTTCCTTCTTACCTCTTGGAGGGAGGGAGGTGGAGAAAGAAAGTAAACTTTAAATGTTAAGTAGAAAAGTAGAACTTGAACTGTACAGTAGCCTAGTACAGATCTTTACATAATGCTTTTTCCTATCAAGCATCTCAGTTAGAATTAGAGCTGTTGGGTTTTAACAAACAGTGTCATACAGTAAGCTGAGAGATGGGAAATGAAAGGGAAATAAGTCAAGAGGTGGTGGCAGAGTGCTGATAAATAATTTAACTGTTACCTACCAACTCTTAACTTTTTTGTCTAAATTCTTAATAGAGGTCTGGAATAGCACAGAGATCTAAGGGAGAACTAATTGAAAAAAATATATTGATTAGCCAGGTTAAAAAGTGAAAATAATTCTTTTTAATAATTAAATGTCTTACATAAATTTGTAGGGTATGGATATTTGTTTCAAAACTTTGGAAAACATTGCATCAGAAAGTTAGTGGCCATATTAAGTAACCTTCCCTGAAATTATGCTAAGTAGCATGATTTTGCTTAATTTTTTTATTTTTGTGTTTATTGATTACCTTCCATAATTTAATGACTTGCTTTAACAGCACTTCCAGGCCAAATGACTTATGATTTCCTAGAAAGTCCCATTTATTGCCTTTCATAAAAATACAATACTAAGCTTTCCTCTACTTTCCTTCTGGAAATAATCTGGAGCTTCCCCAGTTTTTTCAGGAATGATTTAAGAATGAATATAAATAGTTCATGAAGCTCTCCAGCATATTCTTTAGATATTCTGTGGTGTATATTACCTGGTTTAGCACATTAAAGTCTTTAATGACTTGATATTTGTTATCCTCCCTGTCATGAATGTTAAGTGTGCCATTACCATGCTAGAATATGAACTTCCTACATGAAATATACTTCAAGAAGGAACAGTTCTCATATGCAAACTTGGATATATGCTGTAACTGCTGTATTAATATGCTTCTTTTCCCCCATGCTAGCTGCAGACAGCAGTCAGACCTAACTAAATAAACGTCAGAAGTTATTACAGTANTCCTCAGGGGAAAAAAATCCCCAAACTTCCTTCATACAGGGACTTCCAAATTTGAAAAAGTTACAGCTCAAGTATATATACTAGGAAGGAAACAAGTTCAGCAAAATTTAGTACACATTGTAACTCTTCATCCTAGTTTACACTTAAATGCATGCAGGATGGCATGTCATACCTAAAGGCTAGTATGTTCTTGTGAAGTCAGTAACATCATTGTGGCTTCTACAATCAGATTAATTGGCCACATTTTCCTAAACAAAAGGCATTATGGTGGGTTCCTGCATTACAATATACTGTGGACATGCTTTCATTCTTTTGTGCTCATGAGAGACAAACAAAAATACCTTTTCTGACCTATTCCAGTAAAAGTGTGTGTTTGTTTTTAATGCCAGGAGCCAAAATATTATGGAAGGTGGACTTTGGAACTGCAGTATTGCATAGCTGGAATTAACTGTGCCTTAAAATCAGCATGGTCTGGATCACAAACTTGGGATCTCAGTATAAAAATAATTGAAAGTTCATTGTGCTGTTTTTGTTGACCATGAGCCCTTCCTTGAACTGCAGTAATGAACTGCACTGTGCTAAGACTGAATGAGTACTGAGAATACTAATGAAAAATGGTACGAGTACCTCATGATGCTATTATGCAACCTAAAAAAAAAGTAATATTCTCTTGGTATAATCTGACTCCTTCCCATTTCTATTTGGGCACTCCTACCCTATAATATGAAAAGGTATTTTCCTCATCTGTGTAAGTGCACTTACATTACTTTTCTTACGTCTTCCCCAATGGAAGCCCTGAGAGCTGTTGTTACACCAGTAGTGGATGCTGGCATGCTCCAAGGCACACTTGTCTCTACAGATCTGTCATTCTTCTAGGGACCAGCTTCCAAGCCTTTCCATATGTTTTGTTCATTTGTTTTGTCTTCTTGCAACATCTGTTAGTGTTGTGATAGAAGCAAATGAGAGTATGTTTGCCTTCATTTTGCAAATACCAGTAAACTGTGATAAGGACACATGATACTCAGGTGCATAAATTTCAAAATAACTATACATTTTCTGTCTACATTAGAGTATAATCAGTAGAAGTCTTTTAAATTATGAAGTTTGGGCTTTTTTTGGCCACCTTCAATTGGAGGCTAGGTAGGCTATCTTTGCAGTAGAGGTGAGAAATAACGACTGGGATGTGGCAGCTTTATTAAGGAGAGGACTTCACACTGTTCCTCAAAACCACCTGTCCAGTATCTTGCTTAAACATGTCAGTTCATGAGGGTGTTGGCAGACTGGGGTGAAGGCACTAGCTTTTGACATCATAGCAAGTCTTCAAGTTGTTCTGGCTTACGTGGTCACAGTGAGAATTTGAGTGTCATGGTCTCTGTCTTAGGTTTTTATGGCTGCCTTCCTTGGGGAAGCTTAGCACTATCCAATGTAGTCCAGGCTGAGGAACTTCTTCTCCTGACCCTCTCATCATTTTATCAAGTTTTCATAGCTTTGATTTATTGCTGTAGCTGTTTCCTGTCGGTCATCTTATCTGTCAGTCTTTAACTTGCTTCCTCTGGCAATAATATCTGATAGCCATTTAAAACTTCGGGGTCCTGGATTGGGAAATAGCAGTGGATGACACTATTCTTTAAAATAAAGGCCTGAACTTAAAGGCTTGTGTCTCTCTAGAAAGCATAGTGGAGCTTGTCCTTAATACCATAAGTTAGGTAACATTAAACATCAAGTCTGTGGGTAGCCTAAGTGCATATTGAGATTGTCTATGCAATTTTTGGGTATGCATCCAGTCTGACAGAATCCGATTAATTCAAGTCTTTATTTTCTCATCACTTTAAGCTACTAAATAAACAGTTATACGTGCCGTTACACAACAGCTTAAACCAATTCAACACTGCTGCAGTTCCACCTTTCCCCTTCCCTCCACATGATGCAGTCTTACAGTCTCTTTACAGGGCACTTGTATAATCCATGCAGAGCTAGTTCAGCGAGCTGACTGACAGGGTGTGCATTGTTCTTTTTTTTTCCAAGTCAGCTTTGTTGGGTCAATGTGGAGCCAGCACTCATGTGATGGACAGACTGATAATTTAAGCTATGGTAATGCTGATTTACACTGGAAACGAATGGCTAAGCTGATGTAATTGCTTGCTGCTGCTGCTGGAAGGAAGAAAGGAGTAGTAGTTCTCCTCCCCTGCCCCCCCAGCTAGTTAGGCAAAAACTTGGCTGTGTTCCCTTCCTGCTTTCATTATCAATTCTGGAGTTGGTCTCGTGGTGTGGTGTGCTGATGAATTTGCTAACAAGGCAGAAAAATAACCTAAGATGTTAAGTAGTTTGCTCTATGTTAGCAGGGTGACATGGTTTACCATACATTCAGATTAATTCCAGAGGCAGTGCAAAAAGGATGAAGAAAAGGAGGTAACAGGATCATGCCTCTGAATGAGAGTGAACTAGTAGGTAGAGTGTAGTTAAGAAATGTGTCTGAGCTTCAGTATGGCTGGTGAGATCAGTGACATTTGGCCTATGGCTTTGCAGAGCATTTCAGAGTAAGTCTCAATGCAAGTGAAAAGATGTATTAAGCAACATGAGCAAAACCCATGAGTTACTGTGAAGTCAAATCTCAAGGCAATAGTGTCACACAGCATTATTAGATGGAACTACTTGCTGTTCCAAAAAAGTCACTCTGGCCTTTGAAGGATAAATGTGATTTAGGCCCCTGCTTTTTTCTGTTTGCCTTATTTGCTTTGAACTTGTGCACTTTGGGAGGTAATGAATTTCTGGCATCTGAAGCCTGGGCCTTGCATGATGGAGAAAAGGCAACACATGATTCTAGAACAGGTAGCTTGGCACTTCATACTGTGTGTTCAAATAGGTTCAGAATTGTATTCTGCCTGTTAATCATGTTTAGGGTGTCCCATTACTCGTGCCTTCGATCCTGGATGTGTTCCTCTTGATTAGACATTCATGCCAGAACTTGCAGGGTGTGGAGATGCCAGTCCATCTTGCCTTGTGTAGGCTTCATTAGCAAAGTGGAATCACTTTCCATGTGACCTGTCTCAAGGTAAATGTTAATAAGAATACTGTTGTACTGTTGCAGCTGAGACATGCTTTTTGGCTGTGGGGAACCAGGGAAGATGTTATGGGCATAACCCCCAGGTCTTATGCTGATTTGCATATTATTTTGTACAATGGAACAGTGATCTTGATTGCTTTTTGGTTTACAGATATTTCCCAGTCCCTTCTAAGGACAGTAAACAGTACAAGTATTTTAACTGCTTTTTAAAAAAGTTTTACCTTCAAAAGTTGAGAGCTATTAAAGTAAAATAAAAGTGGGATGCTTTTGTCTGAATTGGTGATCAAAAGGTAGTACTCCACTCAAAACTTTGATAGAAGGACTTATGCCTCTTTTTAAAGATTGAGAAAGTACCATGACTGTTTGATGAAAATTCTCATCTCCCACTAACACCTACATCAAAAAACTTTGAAATTCTACTAGAAAAATACCAGGCAAGTTTCATGAGAAATATCTTTGAATCCGCTTGGCATGACTGGCCTGTTCACAGAGGGAACCCCGGGATCAGAGCTGCTTGGTTTTGAGAGTGTATGTCCACCTTTGGCTGAAAAAGTCAAAGAGTCTGTGCTGTAATCCTTCCTGCAAGGGACACATTATCTCCCAGTCATGCAGTCAGCAATGCATACATTACTGCTGTGTACAGGGGGCTAAGTAAGGCAAGCCCTTACATATGGTGGTTAATATAAAGCTTTCTTCGGAGATACTGTGGAACAATCAAGAAAATGGGTATGTAGCTGGGATCATATGTGTCTTTATCTTCAGTTTCAAGCCACTCTTTTGAGTTGAGGACACTGTATGCTTTGGGGTGTTATGTTGCACTGTATGTTCTTTCATTATAAGTTGTGAAAATAAAGACGTGGAAGCACACTGGCTAATGGGCTCAGCAGGAGTCTGGGAATACAAGTCTTGATTTCTAATCCCTGAGCTGTTTCTATGGCTCAGGGAGAAAAGCCTTTTCGATTGTCTTAGATAAATTACCACTGCACAGTACAATTAATTTTAATGTTAGTGCTTTCTGCATTCTGTGATTGAAATTTGATTGCTCAGAAGAGAAAGAAAATACAAAGGCTAGTATGTAAAGAAGATTCATGTTCTTAGGAAAACACTTGCCATTTGTAGCAAATCTCTGGAGTCTGCCTCAGGTATCATTTCAACCCATTCAAACTAGGATGCTGTTATATGAGAGAGTTGCCAAATTATGTCTGTTGAATTATATAAACTGAAATAGCATCGGGGCTTTCAAAACTGCTTGAACAGTAAGTTTAAGAAAAGGCGAAACATGAATTCACTCAGCTACTATTTAGCAAAGTCTTTATTTTCTTGAAATATAGTATAATGTATCTCAGACTTGGAAGTGGGAGAAACCAACTTGTGTTAACAATTGGTTATTTTAAATAGTGAGAGAAAAAATCCACCTACTGCATCATTTGGCATCAGAATTGGTTTTCATAACTAAGAATCAGTGGTGCAGGTTGCTCTAAGGGGTATTATTAAAAGTGTCCCTGAAAAAGGCTATTTTTAAGAAGAGGCAAAACTGAAGTGTATTTCACCTGTGTATTAAGAAGTTCATATTCCTATTCAGCATATATATTATTAGAGAGGATGGGGTAAGAAGAGAAAGATAGATCATGGTGGGAAACATTTAGGGCAGAAAGTGGTTGAGCGTAGCTGTAGGCAGCAACAGCAATGGACAAAAATATGTTTGTAGGGGATATTGGAAGTGGAAGATCAGAAAAAGTTAACAGATTTTGGTAGATGAAGTGTGAGTAAATTATAGACAAATAAAGTGTGAAGTGGAGCAAGCAAACAGTATCCAGGACAAACTTAAATGCAGATGAGTCAGAACAAGCTGACACACCAGAGTATGCCATAGCTGCAGTATCAAAGGCAAAATGAGATTCCTGTCTTTGCCTTGTTTTAGAAGGCAGGCAGTCTTTAAAGAGAAACAAGTGAACCAGTAAAGAGGAAAGTGCAGGTTTTAGAATTGCTGCTTTGACTGTTGTTGTCAGGGCCCTGAGGGCACTAATAGGCCTTGAAGACCCTGACCAGCCTCACCTGAGGCCTCCACCCACACCCATGGGCCCAGGCACTATTTAAACTCAGCCTTCAGCCTCTACTGTTGTTATTCTGTTAGGGGTGTTGGTCTCTAGCTGAGCTATGGCTGTGCCCTGCCTGGCTAAAGAGCTGAACCCTGATGGGTGGGCTGATGTTCTGGCCTTGGACTGACCCTGTGGACTTGGCTGTCAGTGGGCTGTGTCTGACCCTGGGTGCTGCCACCAGGCCTGATCCTGATGTGCGGACTGACTTCTTGGTTTGACCTTAGACTTGTGTTGTCATCCTGAATTTGCCTGATGATCTGGGCTATTGACTGAACCTACCCTGCTCCCTTGCTTGGATGCTGTCTTTGGCTGGCAAGGCCCTTGCCCTGTTGGCTGTTCTGCTGTGGTTGTCTCCCTGTCCTCTGGGGAGCAACCAGCCCTTGCTGTGCCTTGACTATTGCTTTATTGGCTGGAATATGGTAGGCTTAAGGAAAATCCCCTATTCTTTCTAAGTATTAGGTTGACAGAGGGGAATGTATCCATTTCTAGACATGAACTGCTTTAGCAGATTTTGATCCTTCCAATAATTCGTTGCATAATAAATTAAGAAATCATATTAGTACATGGTGATTTTCCCAAATACTGGTATTTGTTTAAAATAGTCTCCCCTTCTAGGTATACAGTTTTGGTAAAATGAGCTGTTTTTAATGACAACATATGTGACTTGGTATGTTTTAATAGCTGGGGGCATCTAATGGTAGATGTTTGTAAAGCAGTAGGTAGTAGCCTTAGGCACTGTAGCCCATGATCTCATATCAGAGTTTGCAAGCACTGAGTTTTATGACAGCTTACCTGGTATTTGAAACTGTATTCTTAATATCCTTAGAGATTTCAGTGGAAACTGTCTAACAGATATTTTTAACATGCTAACCCCTCAAGTACAAGTTACACTAATTTGGAGTAACTTTAGGTCATGAGACATAGTTCTTTCAAGTTAAACAGAACTCTTCTTGTCAATGATTCACTTCTCTAGTCTGTTCTATTCTTCTAGCAATGTATGATTTTTCAGCAAGAAATACTTCAGCCTTTGTAAATACTATTACCTTGCAAAAAGCTTATTGTATTCATTCGTTCTTTATTTTGTTAGAAGAGAGCTAGCCTTGATAGTACATCCAGTTTTCTCCCCTGCATTTACAGTATATCTACTTTCTAAAGGAAGTGTGCCTAAGTTAAATGCTTAATGCAATACTTCTTCAATTGATTAAGATATGTTCAATGTCTTTTCTATTGCTGCTAATTACACAATGCAAAAAAATGTTTCCATTCCCCAGAATAGATTTTTTCTACTCAGCTTCTTCTGTCCAAATGATACATCAAACTGTCCTATTAACTAGCCTGCATTAAAGTGAAGATAAATGGTAAAGCAATATCGGAGGCATCAACCATGACCCTAGTCTTTTGCTGGGTATGCAGGCTCTGCCTTGCAAGTCCTCTATTTAGGAGACTAAGATAGGGCATGGGATTACAAATACAATACCTATTATGTATTCTTAAGCATTTGTTTTATATGTAGGTATTGGTTAAATTGCTTTCGTTAATTGCTGCTGTTTCTGACATTGCAAGTACCAGTACTTCAGAATATCACTTCTAGACTTCAGTTTGCTTTCTAGCTCAGTAGCTATTGTTTAGATCTAATGGTAGTTTTACCTGTAGTCTGACCTTGGCAGCTGATCCTGCCCATCCTCCATTTTCAGAGGTGCAGTGTGTGCTTCAGCTATGTTATGAACACACTGCAGAGATGAGCAATTACTTAAATTATTTCTTGGCTTTAGCTGTGTGCCTACTCACAAAACTAGATGCTTTACTCATCTCCCTGGGAGATATGGGAGGGTGGTTCTAGGAGTTATATAGAACTTCAGATCACTGAGGTTGTCAGAAAGTCAACTAACACTATAAATGACTCAGTCTTGTGCTGGTTTGATAGGCCCTTAAAAAAATCAAGCCAGTACAAGGGATAACTTTCTTTCAGTTGTTTAAATGCCACAAGCATTTCCACTTTCCTAATTTCTTTGCTTAGTTTGTTGTGTGAGTAATAAAATGTATATACTCATGTTTACCAACAAATATTACAGTGGAGGGGGAAAAAGGGTAGAGCAATAACAAGGCCATCAGCTGTAGCAGAAGAAAGAGCTTGCCTTATGCAAGTTAGAATTAGCTGGAGGTGATGAATAAAGTGCTTTACCAAAACCTCAGCTTAAAAAGTCAAAATGGAAACAAACTACCTGAGAACTATGCTACTACCTGGGGACTTTGGCCTTATGTCTTAGGGATTCTACAGGAAGAAACAGTGAAGATAGTCTAGTTAACTGACTTTTGGGCTGCCAACCTACAAGACGAAAACCAGAGCCAAACTAATATACCATATTTTGTTGACAATGGGTCTTAGTATTCTGGGATTGCTGTCCCAGTACCGGACCTTGAGCTCAGATTGGCTTTCCAAATCTATGGTTTAGGGGATTGAAGTAACTTGCAAACTTGTTCTTAGGCTTCCTGTGCTTCTTCCTTTTATTCACTGCCCTTAGTGAAGTACAGTTGTTTCTTAAAGCCTTAGATTAATAGTGGAGAGCTTGAGTGAGTTTGCAAGCTTGCTTTCTTTTGTGCTACTGAGGAACAGTGAGCCTTTTGTGTTGCTCTCCACTATTCTAGATTTTCAAGTAGTACTGGGTCATGGTCTTTTGTAGGAAGTTACTACATTCAAGTCTTTTTACAATATACTGCTTTCATATTACAGAAAATGGAAATTCATGAGCAGAGTTACACTAAATACAATAATTTCAGTCACTCTAGAATAAACAGATCCTGAAGAAGATCCATGTGGAGTGAAGGATTGAAAATATTTTCAAAACTAGGTCTTACACTCAGTTGCAATGGAGACAACCACACCGAGATTACTGTAAAAAATTTCCAGTGTCTCCCTGTGAGATGCAGCATAGGAAAGACTGAAAACCAGGTCCCAATTTTACTGAAATGTCATAACATTGACAATGTAACTTAAAAACTTTTAAGTGTCAGTTCATTACATATCTGCTGATAAATAAAAGCTACTTTAGATGTGATTGCAGGGATGTAGTGACTTGCCACTGAATAGTTGGCTGATTATAACATCTCTGAAATACTTAAATTAATTTGTTCATGAATTATTGAAAGTATATGATAGCAAAACAGATATCTCAGTAATATTTTCAATGTTCTTTCCTCCCCTCATTTAATAATGTCACCTTTTTACTGTGACTGTTCTCCATAGAGTAAGGGAAAAATGCAATTTAGTCATTTTCTTGTAGATCTCAAAGGGTGAAGTATTACGTTATCGCAACAGCTGATCTAAAAGCTCTATGTCCCTGACAAAAGGATGTTCCCCCTCTACCCACCACCTCCTCCAGGTATGCAGTTCCTTCCTCTTCTTCAGCACTGGGCTGCCAGACCCCTTGCTAAGCCAATTCAGCTAACTGAGCTGCATAGCTGAGAGAAGTGAAATATTTTTGCTGGGGTAGGGAGTTATATAAATTCAGCAAAGAGTCTCAGGAGCAGAAACAGGAGGAGCTGGGAGCGTTTGCTTTTTGCTGTGATGAGGTTAGTTTCATCCTCAGTCATCAGTGTCCAGTCCTTATCTGATTTGCTGTTGTAAATAATATCTGGCTGACTTGCTTTTGTTGACTATTACAGTTTTCCTAATTTTTAAGAAAGTCTTTTGATTGGTGTTGTGTTACTTGGAGTGAGAATCAAGGAGTATGGAGGATGGCAGCTTCAAAGGCAGTGAGCGAAACTGTATTTTTATCTTCAAAGTAGGGAATTAATTCTTTTTGCTTACTCCTGAAATAGATATGAGCCAAGAGCTGCTGCCTTGGCCAGTTGTGAGATGCTACATTGCTGATCAGCTGTCTTCTTCGTAAGGGATGGTGGCTCCCGGTTCCTCTATATTGTGAAGCTTGGGATTCAAGGGGAACAGGAAGTAAGAAGCAGATTCCCCTCTCTCAAAAATGTGTAGCTTCCAACTTCTGGCACTGTTATGTGGGTGTAGTCCTCTAATTCTGTCCTTTTCCCCCAAGTTTTAGCAGCCATGGGTTTTTTTTGTTTGTTTGTTTGTTTTTTGTGTCTATATTTTCCTGTGCTTATTAATCATTCTTCAGTGCTGTCCTTCCTGGTCTTTTTTCCTATTAACAGTGTTTTACTGCTTTCCCTTTTTTACTTATCATTCCTGTTCCCAGAGCTTTGATTGCAGAAGAACATTGTGTATAAGTTGTCATGTTACTAAAAATACAGTTTGCCTTTCCTGCTTAATGGCTGTAGCTTTTGGAGAATGTGCAGTGGTTTCCAGAGGTTCAAGTGAAACTTGGCAGCTACTCTGTTAACTGCAAATTACAGAGAAGTTTAACAGACTCTTTACTATTGCATCTTATGTAGTTTAGTAGATGAAATGTATTTGCAGACAGTGAAGATTATGGCTGTGCTAGTCAGCTAGACTTCCTTTACGATGACAGTTAAAATAAAACGGGTTAATAAAATTCCATTAGCATGGATTTGTCACAGCCCTCCTTTCCATGAAGATAAGACACAGCACAGAGTAATCTAGTTCTTCATAGAAATAATGCAGTTGTCTTTAGCAAAGATTTATGAATCCTTTGTAATATACAACATATAAGATTGGCATGGCACTTTTTCTGTCAAAACAGTTCAGCCTGTCCTAAATTTGGATTTAATGGCTGTGGGGGAAGAGGGCAGAGCACTCCTTCCTTTATCAAAACCTCAGGCTGTGTAGCAGCTCCTGTATCAAGACAGCACTGTGGAGCCTGTCATTCATCTTGGGGCTGTATTTGCACTTGTTTGCTGTGTTTTTCAACAGGTTAAACTTGAATATTAATCTGTGTCAGGAGAAATTAAAGGTGATTGCCTTCTCATCCTACTTTCAGAGGCTTACAGTTACATATTATTGTTATAGGCAAAAAAATGCTTTTCTATGTAGAACAGTTACAGAGCTATGGGATGTGTCATAATGTTTTTAAGGCTTCAGGTGTTTTTTTTTTCCTGTTTCTAGTCAAATTATCTCATAGCATCATGATAGTGAATACTTTTTAAGCATTTGTTCAAATGTTTTAATGGTGGTAACTTGCCTGCAGTTGCTGTACCTCAGGTGTTTATGATCTATGCTGCAGTAGCACCATAACAAGAAAATCCTTCTGTACTTATTGTACTTACAAGATTTATTCTTTTATTTCAGAATCTGTCTCTGGACTTAATCAAGTATTATAAGGGACAGGATTTGCTGAAGTATAATTGGACTCAGTACCTTGCTTGGACAGTGTCCTACCTGCAGGCAGTGAAGTTGTGAACCAGGATTGTGGCAGGTGAGCAAAAAATTCAGTAAACAGAAATATAAGGATTCATTTGTGAGATAAGGAGACATCTTGGACACTAACTAGTAGAATCTCTGCTACATAGGGTATTCATTAATAGTGATATTTCAATTTTAGTACAATTCAGAGTTAAAAAAAACCCCAACAAACCTACAAGAAAACAGGCAAATATAACTTAACTTTCTTTACATATCTTTTCTACCCTCCTCTCTTTTTCCCCTCTTCCTTACCTCTTTTTGATCAAATCTTGGATGGTAAGGTAAGGTTTCTGGAAAAAGAATCACTGAATTGCAGAACACTTGCATGTTAGGTAGCTTAAGGGATCTCTACTGTCTCTGATCAGGAATTCTTAACTGCAGGATTCCCACTGTAGACTATCCAGCCATGTTCTATTCTGTGGTTTGCAGTTTCTGGGGAGGTTCAAGATGTCTTCAGATTTTGCAGAATCCCAATATACTCTTGAAATCTCTGATCAAAAGGTAATATGGTGATTTCTCAGCTGCAACTGTGCAGGGAGTGTGGTGGGGATACCTTTATGCTGCATTTCACTTCTTCAGATGGTGAAAATAGAATTAAGGAAATCTGTTCTTTAGGATTTTGTATGTTTTCAGCCCTGCCTCCCACTTCAGGTTCACAGCTAAGAATGGATTGACCAGTAGATGTGATTGAATTGGTCTGAAGTCAGGCTTTAATGATGCTAGCAGACGGCAGGTACAGCAGGAGTTCCATTGTTACTGACTATTCAATGACTTTACGCAGGAAAGAGAACTCGAAGTAGAGTTATATATAAATAGCCAATTCTTTAACATCATATATAGGTCTTTTAAAAAATTTTATTGCTCTTTTTGGTAAGGGAAAATTCAGTTAAATTTTTTTGTTTTGTATAATTATTTTCTTAATGTTATTTAAACCAGAGTGCTGAATACTAGAGACCTGCTATGGCTGTTCAGTTCTTCCATCTGAATTTTTAAATCTCAATGATTTTGGGTGGGGAGTATCTTGACTCTGTTGGCAGCTTCCAAGGACTAAATCCTTCTTGCATTTGACAGTGGTTACTGTTTTAATTAAATCTGTATAGTTTTCTTGCCTGTTTTTCCTCTGACATGGTCTCCTGAGTCTCTAAAATGAGATTAGAACTTGTTTTTCTGGAGAATTTGTGTTGTGGTTTCAGCCCAGCCAGTAACAAAGCACCACGCAGCCGCTCACTCACTCCCCACCCGCTCCCCCGGCCACATTGGGATGAGGAGAAAATACAAAGGCAGGCTTGTGGGTTGAGACAAGGACTGGGAGGGATCACTCCCCACTTATGGTCACGGGCAAAAGACAGGCTCAACTTGGGGAAGAAGCAAAATCCATTTCATTTACTAACAATCAAATCAAAACCAAGGATAATGGGAAGGAAACCCAACCTCAGAACCCCTTCCCCCACCCCTCCCTCCTTCCCGGCTCAGCTCCACTCCCGGTTCTCTCTCCCTCCTGCCCCCGGCGGCACAGGGGAACAGGGGCTGGAGGTTGGGGTCAGCTCCCCACACCTTGGCTCTGCCGCTCCTTCCTCCTCAGGGGGAGGACTCCTCACTCGTCCCCTGCTCCACCGTGGGGTCCCTCCCACGGGAGACAGTCCTTCA
>VYZV01044651.1:0-21167 GCA_013401275.1 Pandion haliaetus | reverse complement strand
CACACTGCTCCAGCGCGGGCTTTACCGTGGAGTCATGGCCATCTTCGGGAGCCTCCGCTCCACCGTTCACCTCCCTGGGCTGCAGGGGGACAACCTGCCGTCTCCCCACGGGCTGCAGGGCCATCAGCCTCCTCAGGCGCCCCTCCTCCCCCTCCTTCTTCACTGACCTCGGGATCTGCAGAGGGGTTCCTCTCACATTCCAATCCCCCCACTCCCTGCTGGTTCCCCTTCTTCAATCTGTTCTCCCAGAGGTGCTACCACCATCACTGATGGGCTTGGCTTGGGCCAGAGGTGGGTCTGACTGGGAGCCGGGGGAGCTTCCAGCAGCTTCTCACAGGAGCCACCTCTGCAGCCCCCTCCCCTGCTACCAAAAAAAAAAAAACCGGTGCCACACAAACCCATAACAATTTCAAAGGCTGCATTGCACACAGGATGACCCTCTGATGCATAAGATGCACTGAAGCTTCAACTTTGGGCACACTAGGGCTACATAGGAAGCAAAATGTCAGGTAAATTGAGGGTTCACGTCTGTAGTAGTGAAACCACTGGAATTGTGCCTTCATCCTACTTTCATCCAAACTGTTAACAAACATAATTTTTGCATGTGAAAGTTGTACTTTAAAAACACCTTCATTTCAGAAGTGGTTCCTGAAATTCAATGAAACTGAATACTTCACAAGATTATGCTTGTAAGTGGGTTCCAACTATTTGGTAGCCAGAATGTACAGACCCAGTGTTCTGTGGGTAACTATGTCTGTATGGGGAATACTCTAAGAGGGAGAAAGAGTACAACACAAGTCTACCACATGCATATAAAAAGGCATATATCAGCAAATACAGTTTTCAGTATTACTATTCTAAGTTATCCAAACATAAGTGCTTTCCTTACATACATGACTATCTTATTTTTGTTTATGGTTCCATTATTGAAATATATATAGAAGAACTATGTAATGCCCCTGTATGCTGCTTTCAAGCCATGTCTGCATTTCCATGGAGCTAATGAAAGCACTGGTCTTACCCGGTATGTGTTATACTGTTCTACCGCCCATACTCTCTGCACATCCCAAAGTGTAGTAAATTCTGGCAATCACTTTGAAGCTACTTTCTATGTGCAGTGTTATTTGACCTGAAGGGATATTTAAGTAGCTGAGTAACTGGATAAACAGGAACTGTGAGATGCTTGAACAAAACTTACTTGTAGAGAAAATGGATGTGCCTGTGAAAAGAGAAGCCAATTAGCTCTACCACTGTGCAAAAAAAAAGAAAAAAATCCACCAACCTGAAAACTATTTTGGCTAATCTCTGTGTTATTCAGGTAGTGTTTGTTACTGATATTTGAATAGTATAAAGTAAAAACAAAATTGTTGCTTATCATTCTTGTATTTCATTTTTGTACTTGGTAGTATAAATGCTTATGTCAGCAAAAACTCATGTGTATGCTCATCACTTAACTATTTTATCTCAATCAGTAGGAACGCTTACTCAAAGACAGAAGACGGAGAACAATTTTGCTAGGTATTTTCACAAAAGTCCCATGTATTTTTTCAAGGATAGTGTTTCTAGGCATCATCCGCTTTCCAGATATCAGTAAGAGACTGGTTTTCTTAGAACCTTTTGGGAGGGTAAGAAAATCAAGAGATACTTAAGTGTATCTCCAAAACAAGTACTTTACAGACACATGGCTAGGGAAGAAAATTAACTTCAGTTGTTTTAGAATCATAGAATCATTTAGGTTGGAAAAGACCTTTAAGATTATCGAGTCCAACTGTCAATCATGCCCACTAAACCATGTCATGAAGTGCTTTGTCTACACATTTTTTGAATACCTCCAGGGATGGTGACTCCACCACTTCCCTGGGCAGCCTGTTCCAAAGCCTGACAACACTTTCAGTAAAGAAATTTTTCCTAATATCCAATCTAAACCTCCCCTGGTGCAACTTGAGGCCATTTCCTCTCATCCTATCACCAGCAACCTGACAGAAGAGACCAGCACCCACCTCCCTACAACCTCCTTTCAGGTGGTTGTAGAGAGCGATAAGGTCTCCCCTCAGCCTCCTTTTCCCCAGGCTAAACAACCCCAGTTCCCTCAGCCGCTCCTCAGAAGACTTGTGCTCCAGGCCCCTCACCAGCTTCGTTGCCCTTCTCTGGACACGCTCCAGTGCCTCAGTGTCTTTCCTGTAGCGAGGAGCCCAAAACTGAACACAGTACTCAAGGTGCGGCCTCACCAGTGCCCAGTACAGGGGGACGATCCCTTCCCTGCTCCTGCCGGCCACACTGTTTCTGATACAGGCCAGGATGCCATTGGCCTTCTTGACCACCTGGGCACACTGCTGGCTCATATGTAACCAACTGTCAACCAGCACCCCCAGGTCCTTTTCCGCCGGGCAGCTTTCCAGCCACTCTTCCCCAAGCCTGTAGCGTTGTGTGGGGTTGTTGTGACTGAAGTGCAGGACCTGGCACTTGGCCTTGTTGAACCTCATACAATTGGCCTCGGCCTATTGACCCAGCCTGTCCAGATCCCTGTGTAGAGCCTTCCTACCCTCAAGCAGATCAACCCTCCCTCCCAACTTGGTGTCATCAGCAAACTTACTGAGGCTGCACGCAATCCCCTCATCCAGATCATTGATGAAGATATTAAAGAGAACTGGCCCCAGTAGTGAGCCCTGGGGAACACCACTTGTGACCCTCCACCAACTGGATTTAACTGTATTCACCACAACCCTCTGGGCTCGTTCACATGTTTAATAAGTGTTGTCGCTGCACAGCTGGTATCAGACTTTCTTTTTCATTTATAGATAAGCAAATGTTAAGTCAATTCAATGTTGGTGATAATAAGCAGGTTTTGTACTTGTTCTTAAGTAATAGAAATACAACTTTTTATATGTGATTTTATCCACTTTTAGATACCTCATTCATACACAGAAAAACCTTGAAATTAAAACATTTATTATCAGCGATTCAACTGTTTACAAAGTTACCTCTTTTTTTATTTATGACTGCTTAACTTGAAATTTATGAGCAGGCTTTGAAATAGGAGCTGGCACTCAGGATTTCCCATTTTGAAATTGTTCCTTCTGGTGCATTTGCCCTCTGGCTGCATGAATTGTTGCACTGCACCTTGTGCAGCTTGTAGGCTGAAGAAACACTTCAGCTATGTGTGCAAAGCCAAAGCCAGGAGTTTATTGTTAGCCTCATTAAAGTCTTAACGTTGTGTGGTAGGTTGACCCTGGCTGGGCACCAGGTGCCCACCAAAGCCGTTCTATCACTCCCTCTCCTCAGCTAGACTGGGGAGAGAAAATATAACAAAAGGCTCGTGGGTCAAGATAAGGACAGTTTAATAAAGTGAAAGCAAAGGACGTGCATGCAAAAGCAAAGGAAAACAAATGATGTTATTCTCTACTTCCCATCAGCAGGTGATGTCTGGCCACTTCCTGGGAAGCAGGACTTCAGTATGGATAGTGGTTGCTTCGGAAGATTAAAAATGCCCCCCCTTCCATCTTCCTTTACTTAGTTTTTATAGCTGAGTTGATGTCATATGGTATGGAATATCTGTTTGGTTAGTTTGGGTCAGCTCTCTTGGCTATGTCCCCTCCCAAGATCTTGCCCAGCCCCAGCCTGCTGTTGAGGGGAGCCAAAGATGTTGGAGGGACAGCCTTGATGGTGTGCCAGCACTGCTCAGCAGTAGCCAAAACACTGGTGTGTTATCAACAACTTTCTAGCTACCAGTGCAGAGCACAGCACTACAAGGGCTGCTGTGGGGAGAACTAACTCCACCTCAGCCAGACCCAATACACATTCTAATCATAAAGTTGTTACTAGTCTAAGAATAATTATTTCAGAGAAAGAAAATAGTACTGTTGTAGAAAAGGCCTCAGTCATAATACAGTTAAATTTGGTATTCACATGCACTCTAGTATCTACCAGTCTTCATCCCCTGGTGTTATATTCATTCATTTGCTACTCTTCTGTGCCCTAAGGTCAACAGTTGCAGCTTTCCTCAACAAGGAATGGGGAGGGAGTTACAGCCTGGAAACTTTTCACAAGGAGGGCACTGATGTTGATGGTGGTAGTTTTTTCTTCTTCTAGAGCCCACTTGGGGCTATTCTTGTTTTCTAAAGCATGCTTACACCTTACTCTTTCTTCGTGTGTGTTGTGGTTTAACCCCAGCCAGCAACGAAAGCACCATTGTCGTGGTTTAACCCCAGCCAGCAGCTAAGCACCATGCAGACGCTCACCCACTTCCCCCCCACACCCAGTGGGATGGGGGAGAAAATCGGGAAAAGAACTAAAACTCGTGGGTTGAGATAAGAACGGTTTAATAGAACAGAAAAGAAGAAACTAATAATGATAATGATAACACTAATGAAATGATAACAGTAATAATAAAAGGGTTGGAATATACAAGTGATGCACAACACAATTGCTCACCACCCATCGACCGACGCACCCGGAAGACCCCGACCGGCGACGCGCCCTTCTCAGTTCCTAAAATGTCATATGGTATGGAATACTCCGTTGGTCACTTTGGGTCAGCTGCCCTGACTGTGTTCCCTCCCAGCTTCTTGTGACCCTGCAGCTTTCTTGCTGGCTGGGCATCAAAGGCTGAAAAACCTTGACTTTAGACTGAACATTACTTAGCAACAACTGAAAACATCAGTGTGTTATCAACATTCTTCTCATCCCTAGCTCAAAAACATAGCACTGTACCAGCTGCTAGGAAGACAATTAACTCTATCCCAGCTGAAACCAGGACAACCATGCAGCCACTCACTCACTACCCCCTGGTGGGATGGGGGAGAGAATCAGAAGAGTAAAAGTGAGAAAGCTTGTGGGTTGAGATAAAGGCAGTTTAATAGGTAAAGCAAAAGCCATGCATGCAAGGAAAGCAAAACAAGGAATTCATTCACCACTTCCCATGGGCAGGCAGGTGTTCAGCCATCTCCAGGAAAGCAGGGCTCCATCATGCCTAGCTGTTACTTGGGAAGACAAATGCCATCACTCCAAATGTCCCCCCCTTCCTTCTTCCCCCAGCTTTATATAGTGAGCATGACATCATATGGTCTGGAATATCCCTTGGGTCAGTTGGGGTCAGCTGTCCCACATGTGTCCCCTCCCAACTTCTTGTGCCCCCCCAGCCTCCTTGCTGGTGGGGTGGGGTGAGAAGCAGAAAAGGCCTTGGCTCTGTGTGAGCGCTGCTCAGCAATAACGAAAACATCCCTGTGTTATCAACACTGTTTCCAGCACAAATCCAAAACATAGCCCCATACTAGCTACTATGAAGAAAATTAACTCTACCCCAGCCAAAACTAGCACAGTGTGTCTGGAATTCCACATTACAGCTGAATTTCCCAAATGTAAAATATACTGCCTACATATATATATTGGATGCTTATTCTTTGTTCTCTATTATATCTGGTTTTACCCAGCTCCCAAATATGCATACATTTGATGACGAGTAATCAACTGTATATAGCTGAGATCTTGCCTACTTTCTTGTTCTTGTACTTTCAAGCCCTTTGCTGTCATCCTGTACCTGAACTACCCTACACTACATTGTTGTTCTAGGATCGTAAATAGTTTATTCTACACAGAATAACTACTTGTTATTACACTACATTAGTCACAGAAATACTCACAATTGCTGTAACAATAGGTCTTGCACCACACAATTGCACAAAGCTGAGCTAAAACTAAACCAAAGTGAGCAATAGCCACGTCCTGTTTGATCTCCAGATAGACCACGACAAATCCAGACAAAGACTGACAGTTCCTGAGGAAGAGTTAATACAAAGCCTGTGACTAGCAATGGCAATAGTGTGCTGCTTTTGCTACAGGCCTACAGAATCCTGCTGAATATTGTTTTGAGTTCAGACCAGCCTACAGCCTGGTAGAGAGGTGCTCTCATGGCAGGTAGGAGATGTGGGCTTCATCCTCACAGCTCCTGTTTGCTGGCTGACTGCTCTGGTGGGATGCTTTAGCTGTCTGGGGCTTGTTGAAGAGAAAGCATGTAGATTTAGAGAGGTTTATTTCAATTTTGGTGCATATGTCAATAACCAGAAAAAAAAACCCCAAACTGAGACTCAATACAGAGTGTGCAAGGATAGTTACATTCTCTAATGTTAGATACAGGAGTCAGTAAAAGTACCTTTCCCTCAAATTCTGCAGGGAAGAGACAGTCTGTAAATGGTTTTTGCATCCTCTTGTTCATGCTTTTGGTTTTCTTGACATCTCTGGTCACTTAATCTGCTCATGCTTGGAGCTTTTTCAAAAGCAAGTTATGATTCTTCAGTGTGTTCATTTCTTTAGAACCTGTTTGGAGATGAACTAAAAGGGATCTCAGTTTTAGGAAAAATCCTGAATATTTTATTTTTTGCATCTCATTACAAAAATGCTAATCACTTTTGAAGATCTTGACTGTGCTTTTGATACAAAGTTAATTATATGCTTTCTTAATATGCTTTGAGAGGTGAACAATGCTTTAATGTTTATGGAAGAAATGCAGATACTGTCTGAAAAACTAGTAGTGAGAGTTTTCCAAAAATGTTCAATACTACAGCTTGGTGTCTGTAATAGGCTATTATAATAAAAGATCAACTTCTTTATAGGATTTAAAGCTGTAATTAGTAAGTGTGCTGTTGAGGATTGGGTCAGCTAAATGAGTAAAGTGGCTATTAAAATTCCTGTTGTGCTTATGGGCCACTGAGAAACGGACTGCCTGCCAACCTCCCTGAGTCATCTTAATGCCTCAGAATTAACATAAAGCAGTTCATTTATAGATTAACTTGCTCAAAGATTGAAGCTAAGGATGAGGTGACTGATGGGAGATTAGACTGGAATTTTGTGGTGTAGAGAATTGCCATGTATCAGGAATAACAAGTTTATGTTTCCATAGTTCTAGGAGGAAGCACTGGCTGCTTGGTTTTGTGTGTACTTCAGATGGGGTTGGTTGCTATATGTACTTCAGAGCATGGGAGCAATAGAGATTATTTGATTTATCAATGAAATTTCCTCAGCAGTTTTCTCCCATCCATTTTCTTTTCTGCGCAGAGGGGTCCAAAGCATTCAGACATCAATCTCCAGCATTTTTTTACACTTGCAAATTGTTCAAAGCATTGAGGGTTCAGCTTTGGCCATTTTTTTTTTCCTACTGCTCTGTCCTTTGCCTGAGTTCTGATTTTGCTGTAAAGTTGTAAATGTTATTGGCAGTGGTTGTGGAGTTAACCATTTTAATGGAAGTGCTTTTGAGATTAAATAAGCATTGAGATTTTACTGTTGCACAACTTGTGATGGTTTTGTTGAGGTTTCTATATACCAAATTCGTGAAGTTGCTGTAGCATGTCACGTGGATGCCACTGAGGCTTTCCACCTCTGGCTACACTATGCAACTATCAGCTGTTGGAAGCTTAGTAGAAGCATCTGGGTTTTTTAGGCATTTTTCCACTTTTTTTTTTAAAAACCACAAAGTGCCAAGGAAATTTACCCTATCCAAGTAAAGGAAATTTAATCCCCAAAATCTGTGCAGTGCACCTTTTTCCCCAGGTAGGAGAGCTGCTTTTATGGTATTCACACAAGACTCCAGAGAGTTCCTTGAAACTGCGGATTTGTGAGCACTGGGACAAGAGGAGGAGGTTTGTGAAAGACCTCAATTTCTACCCTTTAGTAAAGACAACTGAATTTCAGAACAATTAGTTAAATGTTTATTTTAATGTATCCTAAATTATGTCCCTTTTCATACTAATAGAAAGCATCTGATTAACTCTGATATACAGAAATCCATTGCTTGTACATCATGCGCAAATCTCATCTCATGAATGCTTTCGATGAGGCACTAATTTCTGACATGCTTCTTAAAGGTCTCTAGATACAGCATTTGGAAGAATGTCAATTTATTATTAATACTTAAATGTTGAAAATCACTAAGCTGTAACTTGCAACAGAATGAAGTATGTGGAAAAAAGTAATATACAGTAGAATGAGGCAAATTACTAAATTTAGATCAGCCCTCAACTTTGAGGGCCTAGCCATAAATATGAATTATTACTTAATTTTTTTTACTTTACATGGGTGTATAATCAGGTCCTCTTGAATATTAGAGTTCTTAACTGATTGTGAGTCCAAGCTTTGTTAATTCTTGAATAGGCAGTGATGGAAATCTTCACTGTTCCCTTTGCATAGGAATAGGTGAAGGTCAAAACTCCAAACCCGAACCACATCCAACCCCCACACTAGGCTAAAAAAGAAAAAAAAAAAACCCAAACAAATCTAATCATAAGCCAAGTAAGGTGTGGGCTGAAAAATACATAAATCCCAAAATACAAGCTGTGTTTCCTAGAAAGGGTATATAGAAACGTCAAGGTATCACATTTCAGTTGTTACTTCTTCAGGTGAAATTTATATCGAATTTGAGAAGAAGTTCTGATTTAAAATGTTGAGTTCTACTGCCTCAAATTGTACATAACAAAAATATAAATGCTCTGTTAAGTGCAGTTCCTAATATATTTTTGTCTGGATAGATATGGGGTGGAGATGCTGTCGTGGTTTAACCCCAGCCGGTAACTAAGCACCATGCAGCTGCTCACTCACTCCCCCTCCACCCAGTGGGATGGGAGAGAGAATTGGGAAAAAAAAAGTAAAACTTGTGGGTTGAGATAAGAACAGTTTAATAGAACAGAAACAAAGAAACTAATAATGATGATCATAGTAACAATAATAAAATGACAACAATAATAAAAGGATTGGAATATACAAAACAAGTGAGGCACAATGCAATTGCTCACCACTCACTGACCAGTACCCAGTTAGTTCCCAACCCCCCCACACCCCCCCAGGCCAACTCCCCCCAGTTTATATACTGGTTATGACATCACATGGTATGGAATACCCCTTTGGCCCGTTTGGGTCAGCTGCCCTGGCTGTGTCCCTTCCCAGCTTCTTGTGCCCCTCCAGCCTTCTTGCTGGCTGGGCATCAGAAGCTGAAAAAATCCTTGACTTAGTCTAAACACTACTTGGCAACAACTGAAAACATCAGTGTGTTATCAACATTCTTTTCGCACTGAACCCAAACATAACACTATACCAGCTACTAGAAAGAAAATTAACTCTATCCCAGCTGAAACCAGGCCAGATGCATATTCAGGTGTCTCTTGCTTTATCAGTTACTGCAGAGCAGCTTGACTGTGGAACTGTAAAATTCATTAACCTTTTCCAGTGAGCTTTCTTTATTGTTACCTCTCCATATAGGTAACCATATCCAAGTGAGAGGGAGGGTTAGCTAGGGATTAAAATCCTTGGGCAATGCAAATTAATTCCCTTTGTTTTATTACTTGTCCTGCAAATAAAATAGAGAAACTGCCCATTAGTCAGTGGCAGTTTATTACACGTGTCCCTAGCATCTCAAGGAAGTAATGTAAATTCAGCTGGAGCATAGTCTGTGATGTGAATCATGCACAGCTGCAATGCTCAGCACCATCATCCATTGAAGGTCATTATCCATCCTTTATTTTAAAATATTATTTCAGCTATTACTATAAGGACAGGATATTGAATGTAGGTTAGAAATTACCTTTTAAATGAATTTAGAGAAGCTAAAGAAACCATTAAAAATGAACTCATACAGAGCTGGAAAATAAACATTTGAAAAGACTTTATCTACCTTGTAGTGATGAATAGTGTTAATTAAAATGGTTCACTATACCTGTTTCACAACTGCTTTAGTGGTAAATAAATGTTTTCTAGCGCTGCTGAATCAGTACCTGATCAGGAATGTTTAAAGCAATAACGATTATCTGAACTGACTTCTATGACATTCATGCTCTGTAGTTCTGAAGATCTGAGCATTTACATTTTCAGTATAATTATTAGTCAATGTGGAGAGAGAATATGATTTTTTTGATAACAGAACAGTAACTTTTTTCATTTCTTACATGAAACTGTTGAAGGTAAAATACTTTACTCTTTGTTCAAACAATTAAGCAGAAAAATCAAGCTCATCTTTTGCAATATAGGGTATTCCATTGATCTCAGCTCAAAATTCAGCCAGAATTCCTTGCTTGTTGAAGGGCATTAGTCTGCAAATCTGAGTTTATTGGTCTAATGACACTGTTGGTGGTGTGAATGAATGTGTGCTGGCTATCTTTAAATTTAGTTAGTCTTAAGGGGTTTAGTTGCATGTAATTTAATTTNAAGTTTCTACTTAGGAAAATTTGTAAAATACGTAGAACAGATACAGTGCATAGAACAATAGGAGAACAAAGTAGACAAGAGTGGGATAATAGGAGACTCACGAGTCATTAGTGAAGACTAAATTCTTCATGGCTGNAGTGGGTGACAGATTTGTTTGAGAGCAGCTTCTGATGCAAAATGCTGGAGCTGGGAAGCAAACATGGAAATTGTGGTCTGCAGTTTGTTTAATATATTTTTTATATATATTTATATATTAAATTCATAGATATGTGTTAGAAAATAAGTTTCTACTTAGGAAAATTTGTAAAATACGTAGAACAGATACAGTGCATAGAACAATAGGAGAACAAAGTAGACAAGAGTGGGATAATAGGAGACTCACGAGTCATTAGTGAAGACTAAATTCTTCATGGCTGTATTGGTTATGAAGAATATGGATTTTGATTACACACCCTACCCCACCCAACCCCCCTCCCCTGTCCCAGTCGTCCTTTTCTTTTCTTTTGGAATGGCAGTTGCCTGTTAGTATAGCAAGACAGGAAGCTTTTCTCATTTTCCATAATTTGGTTTCAGACTTTGATACTTATTTTTTTCCTGTTCTGCATGGAGGTAAATCATCTTCTTCCAAAGCTCTTGAATTGGGAGCCAGTCTCTTCAGCATTATGTGAATTGAGACTTTGACCTGGGCATTTTGTGTTCCAGGTTAGTGTCAGTAAACTGTTTTCTTTTCTGGGATGGTTTCTGGTTTTGATTGGAAATTCAGCAGTGATTTTTTTTTTATTAGAGCTGGTACTCCCTATGGAAACATTTATTTTGTAGAAGAGCAGCCTGGTGAGAAATTTCTGCTATATTCTTTCTGTTATGAAGTGGGAGGGGTGGGTAGATACTGAGAATACCTAGGAGGGGAAGACAAACCAGAAGGGAAATGAAACTGTGATTAGCTCATAATGAAAACAAGTAGAGGAAGGTGGTGTTAGGGAGTTTGAAAGAAATGCATCTAAGGAAAACATAACAAAAAGATAATGTTCAAGTGGCAGATGAGGAATTTGAAAAAGCTGGACTGATGAATTATGAGGTTGCAAATCTCAAGAGGGAGGAGTTATTGCATCGAGATCTGCAAAAAAGGTGCAAGTTGTTAGAATAAAAGAAATACAAAAACATAGAAGTGGCTCTTGGCAGATAGTGCTGGCTGTTATTCTGCATTGCAAAACAATGTTGCCTTTTGGCTTTTGTTTTTGGACAATGCAGCTGTGGGACCTGCATAGCTGAAACAGTCTCTTTAATCACATCTGTGTTCAGTGGTAGAAATCTCTTCCTCTCCTCCAATTGCCTGTGCTCAGTGGATTTCAGGTGCTCTTTTACTTAATGTTCATAAATTTCACAAAGACATGAGTGAGTTGGTTAGAAGTGAATAGATGATGAAATCCTAATGACTCCTGAGAGAGCAGGTTGCGTTACCAGCTTGCTTGTGTCCACAACAGAAGGCCACAGTCGCCTTTGGCAGGTCCACCAGAAATTATCCCTCTTCTTACCCTAGAGGATGGCTCCTATGGGTTTTTGTTGAGAAGGAACAAATGAATTGGCCAGAGTCACTCTCCACATTTTTTTGCAGCATGACATTCACTGACTTAAATGGATTTAAAAAGCAAAACAAGTAATATTTAGTAGAATAAATGTGCACACTTGATGGATAAGTAGCAGTTTTGTAGTGATTTCGGTGCAATTCCCAGGTGAATCTGTAAAATAAAAATAAAATAAAAAACCCAACAAAACCCAACATGAATTCCCTCAGAGTGTGTTTAATTTGGGAGACAGTGAGTAGTTTTCAGTCAAGTGAATGGATGGCATCTGCTGTTTGCCCATTGTGCTGAGGCTGCAGTGGCAGGATATATGTTGTCTTGGCAAGGGAAAAGTTTTATTGTTTAATTTTGTTTTATACCTTTTTAATCCTTATCCATAATGAACAAGATGAAAGTAGAAGAGAATAGAGGCATTTCTACTGCATCGCCAAGAAGCAGGTGTCCCTACTCAGTTATTTATAGACCACAAGAATGCATATCATGGAAATGGGCTGTGAATGGCCAGTTACCCATCTGTTTTATCTGCTGGGTATCGTAAGTGATTGTGTGAAAACTGACTTTTTTTTTAGCTGATGAAAAGTGGGGTTCTGAACACGCCATTATATGGCTGACTTTTTGTTTTTGCTAACCTGTTAGCGCTGGAAATTAGTCATATGTGATTTAGGTTTTGAAAACAAAAAAATACTCTTGTTGTAGACCTTTTCTTGTTCCTGCTGAGCAAAGAGGTTTCTTCTCTCTGGCCTTGAATGCAACATTCTAGGTTTTAGCTATTTAGTACAATTGGTTTATCAGCTGATAGCTGATTTTGCCCATTTCTTCATTATCGCTTTAGTGGTTTCTGTGTTTGCTTGTTGTCCCTTTCAGTTTCAGACACTTAGCTGAAAGAAGTGTCCATACCCACTTTCCAGTACTCCCCCCCTCTCTGCATTAATCTAAGCTTGTGTCCCAGAATTGTTGCTGTCACTGAGAATATGTAAGCTCTGAATTCTAGCTTGGAAATATCCTGTTTCTTAAGATCTAGGTCAGAAGCAGATTCAAATGTAATAATTTATAATAATGAAACTAGGGCAAAACAAACAAAAAAAAAATGCAGCTTTTCAAGTATGGAGAGAGGGGAATAATCCATGACAAACAAAATAGCCAGTACCTCATGAGCAGAGAGAATAGATTACTGCTCTTTAACAAATGAAGCGGTACAGACCCACTCAAGCAGTTTTCTTTAGTAACTATTGTTAGTTCTTTATTGCTTAGTCTTTCCCTTTCAATTTGTGCAGAATAGTGACATGTACAAATATTGCTGTAGCTTTCAAAGAGCAGAAATGAACTTGGCAAAGAGAAACTAACTGACCTCATTAATGCACAGTGGTCTACACTATAAATGGTGAAAATCTGCTCATCGGTAGATTAATTTCTTGTGATTATGCATTAAAACAGTTAAATATTCTTAAATGTGTTGCTATTATCCATGATAATGTTATAAATTAGCATGGGTTCATGAAAGGCAGGTCCTGATTGGCCACCCTGATCTTCTATGACCAGGTGACCCACCTAGTGGATGAGGGGAAGGCTGTGGATGTTGTCTACTTGGACTTCAGTAAGGCCTTTGACACTGTCTCTCACAGCATACTCCTCGAGAAGCTGGCGGCACATAGCTTAGACAAGTGTACTCTTCTCTGGGTAAAAAAATGGCTGGATGGATGAGCCCAGAGGGTTGTGGTGAATACGGTTAAATCTGGTTGGTGGTGGGTCACAAGTGGTGTTCCCCAGGGCTCAGTACTGGGGCCAGTTCTCTTTAATATCTTCATCAATGATCTGGATGAGGGGATTGCGTGCAGCCTCAGTAAGTTTGCTGATGACACCAAGTTGGGAGGGAGGGTTGATCTGCTTGAGGGTAGGAAGGCTCTACACAGGGATCTGGACAGGCTGGGTCAATGGGCCGAGGCCAATTGTATGAGGTTCAACAAGGCCAAGTGCCGGGTCCTGCACTGTGGTCACAACAACCCCACACAACGCTACAGGCTTGGGGAAGAGTGGCTGGAAAGCTGCCCGGCGGAAAAGGACCTGGGGGTGCTGGTTGACAGTTGGTTACATATGAGCCAGCAGTGTGCCCAGGTGGTCAAGAAGGCCAATGGCATCCTGGCCTGTATCAGAAACAGTGTGGCCGGCAGGAGCAGGGAAGGGATTGTCCCCCCTGTACTGGGCACTGGTGAGGCCGCACCTTGAGTACTGTGTTCAGTTTTGGGCTCCTCGCTACAGGAAAGACACTGAGGCACTGGAGCGTGTCCAGAGAAGGGCAACGAAGCTGGTGAGGGGCCTGGAGCACAAGTCTTCTGAGGAGCGGCTGAGGGAACTGGGGTTGTTTAGCCTGGGGAAAAGGAGGCTGAGGGGAGACCTTATCGCTCTCTACAACCACCTGAAAGGAGGTTGTAGGGAGGTGGGTGCTGGTCTCTTCTGTCAGGTTGCTGGTGATAGGACGAGAGGGAATGGCCTCAAGTTGCACCAGGGGAGGTTTAGATTGGATATTAGGAAAAATTTCTTTACTGAAAGTGTTGTCAGGCATTGAAACAGGCTGCCCAGGGAAGTGGTGGTGTCACCATCCCTGGAGGTATTCAAAAAATGCGTAGACAAAGCACTTCATGACATGATTTAGTGGGCATGGTGGTGTTGTGTTGATGGTTGGACTCCATGATTTTAAAGGTCTTTTCCAACCTAAAAGATTCTGTGATTCTATGAAATAAACCAATCCTGTGCCCCGCTCTGTAATGATGAGATTATTACATCTTGGAGTTGCTAATATTATCAGGTCTGTATTTAAAGCATAGCCATTCTGGGTAAAATAAAATGTTGAAGAATTTCTTTTCACTTTGCATACTTATTTAAAAATTTGAACTTGTAAGAGTGATGTTGCTTCTGTTGCTCTTAAGTTATAATGTAGAGCTTGTCTCCTATTGAAATTTTGTACAAGTTATGGATTCCCTCCCTGGGACATAGGATCTGTCATACTAATTTGAATTGAATTTATTGGGGAATATTTTTATAAATTGAAGTGAAAGTTCCTTCTGCAACTAGTACATTTCTGTGTGCAATTTTGTGTATTTATCTTCATAGAGCATATTATGGGTTAGCATTCCCAAAATGCCCTGGTGGAGAAAG
Organism: Pandion haliaetus; assembly: GCA_013401275.1. NCBI lineage: Eukaryota > Metazoa > Chordata > Aves > Accipitriformes > Pandionidae > Pandion > Pandion haliaetus. The sequence goes on along the minus strand of VYZV01044651.1, from coordinate 6,249 downwards.
ACTTATTTAATAGTGCATAAAAAGGTTGCCCTTCCAGGGAATAAGGCTGTAAGGTAGATGCTATGGTTTACTTCTAGTGGTTAATAGCAATTAATCCTCTCTCTTATCTGCTCAAAATACTTCTTGAGAAAGGCAGAGGAGCCTTCACTGGAGGCACTGGGATCCTACAGGACCAGCAGTTCTTTGAGGAGTCAGGACAGACAAAGGGGCATGCAAAGTTTCTAACATGTTCTACTTATGAGTACTGGGCAATGTTTTTCTGGCCACTTATTTATTTGGTAGAAAATATAGATTTGGGTCAGTCAGAGGCATGATATTGCTATGTAATCCTATTGAATTTGCCCAGTTGTTACAGAAATAATTTTGATCTGGTGTTTTTGAAACAATGTTATCTTGCTTAGATATCCATTTAAAAGGTTAATATCCCAGCATTTCCTTCAAAGTGAAGTTTTGATTTAGAGCGAACAAAATTGTTTTCCTGTTTTGGATTAACCAGTGAACTGAAAATATCCTTCATTCACACAGCAATATTTGCGATGCTGCTTCTGTTAGAGGAAGCTACAAACAATTCAAAGCTTCAAAGTAAATCTGCTTTAATGTGTTTAAAAAACATGTGAGATATTCCTTGACGGGAAACAGAACACTTCTATATTATTATGTAATATTATGTAAAGATAAAGAAGCTGAGCAAAAAAGAGACTAAATGACTCATCACCAAGAAAGCTGATGGAAAAGCATTTGCCTCCTTTCTCCATCACAAGAGTGCTGTGGATAACCATATTAAGAGACTGTGAGATGCTGAAATGCAACAAGTGGGGCACATATCTCTAGAGAAAATCCCACACATTACATTTTCTCTTCCATCCTGACTTTCGCACAGAGATCACTTACCTTCTTTCAGCCATACATTTTTAAAGTTTTTGCAAAGGCAATATAGGTTTGGTTCACAATGATTATGTGTACAGAAATGCTAGTATGCTTGGAAGAGAAGAATGTGATGTGGAAGAGTTGGGATCTCTAGGAAGGTTAGGTTCCTGGCTGTGCTGCAGCATATCTTTCCCTTCCATTTAGTGCCTTTTCACCTATTGAACGTGATGGGAATAGTCAGGACTGAGGTAGAAACTCAGACCCATTGAAGTGACTCCATGGTCCCAGTGCTGAAGCAGGGGGGTGAATGTTGGGATAGAAGTGGTTGGTAAAACCATACTTCTGTCTGTCCTGGAATACAAAGCAGACAGAGTTGGTTCTTCACAAGTGATTGTACTAACACCTCACAAAAAGTGAAATAGTTGAAGCCTGTGCTTCAGTGAGCCCCGGCTTGGTTTGGCTATACCTTAGGTTCCTTTTCAAGTCTTTGTTCAAAATCTTATAAAGGAAAAAACACCTGAATTTAAAACTTACATAGAGGAATGAAAGTACAAACTCTGTTATGACTTGGGAATGGCAGCCAAAACCTGAATAATCTGATCTGAACTCTGCATGTGTGTAGAGGAGGGAAAAGGGATACAAAGAGAGGGGTATCTGCTTTATGTCCTTTGTTTTTTCCCCTCCAGACATTTCTAGGCAGGCTATGACAGTGATGTAGCTGTAAAGTTTTAAAGGGAAAGAAGCTATGGTCCCACTTACAAACTTGGCATGCTCTTGAATAGATGACCAGGGTCGGATTATATGCCCACAGCCTTCACAAACTTGATGAGAAGATCATCAGGAGAAATAAAGCAATCCCAGTGCTGCATTTGACAAAGCAAAAAACCTCAGATCTCCAGGCAGTGAACTGAAATATTGGTCTCTATTCAGAAAGGTTTTGAGACTTGTTTTTTGCCAGGGTTAGGGAAGAAGGGAAGCATCATCTGTAATTTGTTTTGCTTGTATGTATACTCCAGAGTACTTGAAGGCACTTCACATGCACACATGCCGTGACTGCATGCTTGTTATGTTCTATAAATGTTCCCATGCCCCGAGCAGATCAGTCTGGTGAAGACCTAAATAAGGAGATTTCTTCAGTGCTAGCTATTCTATGACTAATTTATGTTTGCTTTTGCTATTTGTTGTGACCATCTCTGAAGAGTTAAATGTGCTATTCTTAGCTCTGTCTGTTTCTTTGCTTGCTTGTTTCACGTCTGATGCAACACAGTGCTTGAACTGCAATGCATTGTCAGTTTACATCATATTACAACGGTAACAATTTCTGAATCAGCACGAGGTTACATGATTTGTTTTCCTTTCTTGCGGTTAGATGCCTATTAAGTAATCAGGGCTGCCTGCTAACGACTCAAGAGTAGTTACAGATCATACCTTGACAAAGTAATTTGGTGTGGACAGTATGTGGATAGCTTGCTTCACAAACGGTTTTTGTGTAAACAATATAAATATAGCTGAGCACTGGAAATCTTCAACCCAGTTTTGAATGTAATTTCCATGCAGAAACAAACTAAATTAACTTGCTTATGCTGAACATTAACTTTGGGCTGTTACATGTAGGATGGACTTTATTTTGCAAAACAATGCAGTTGACTAGAATCAACTCTTTTACTCAGTGTTCTGTCCAACTGATACTCTGTAAATATTAGTATAGATTGGGGAATTCTTCTACACAGTGGCTAGAATTTTGCTCTAAGAGCAAATATGCCCCAATCATATGTTTGATATCATTCTGGACTTGACTTTTTGGACAGTTTGGACAGAACCACAGAGAAATTTTTCCTTAACTTGTGCAATAGGAATTACAATGAGGCATCCAACAAGGAAACTTTATGGACTAGGGTCTTCTAGATCCAGCTGAGCAAACTGCAGTACAGTTGCAGGCCTGGATTTTAAACCTAGTCTGAGACAATTTTAAGCATTTGGTTTGACCACAATTCAAGCTTTCAAAAAATCATTTCACTGCTGCCTGCAACAGTGTAAGAAACTTGAAGACTGGCATTCACACCACATAGGACAGAGTAGTTCTCACTGGGTGGAATTAGCACCAATGACTCCACAAGCAGCCTGAACAGTACACAGTTTTAACAAGCTTAGTCATGATTCTGTTGGAGTTGGAAGACACGGTAACGGCTGAAACAGCTGTTTTCATGTTTTAAGTTTACCTTTCCTGTAGAACAATGTGCAGCATGCAGTTAATTTGTGCTTATGCAAGACTGCTGTACTCTAGTGACATGCAGCATTTGTTAGGTAATTGCCATTCAAGACAACGTATGGAGTTGCTTTTTGTCCCCTTGAGTAGTTCTAATGTCCTTTGACTTTTAGACCATCTTTCCATCCATTTTAAGTAGTGTATTATATCCTGCTGTTCCCTTTCCTATTCTCAGAGGGACGTCTAATACTGGGATGCTGTTCAGCTTGATAAGAGTAGTCATAGTAGAATTTTGGAATTTAGTCAGAGCTTTAACTATTCAGAAGCCCTTGTGAATGAAATAAGTTATTCTGAGCGTATGACACTTCAAGAGGAGCATTTTATACAGTGACATACTTGATACTAAAAATAGACATGATTTCATGTACTTAGATTAACAATCGCATGCTCCAAAGGCGATACATATACAATCTGTTTCAGTCTGCATGTGCTTCTTGAAGATGAGATGTGGGCTCTCAGCATTCTCTGTAGTCACTAGAATGCATCTTTGTGTGACACTTGCTAGTGTGCTTATTTAGCTGCAGCAGGGCATGATTTGTTGAGATATGGCTATATAGGCTGCATCATGGGACAAGTGAACAACTGTCAGGTTGGACCTTATTTTAAATGGTAAATCAGGTTATTATGGCCTATAGCCCTCTTCTACAGGAACACACAAAAAATAATTTGAATATAAGAAATACGAGGGAAACAATTTCCTTCTGCAGCAATCCCCTTGGTGCCGTTTCTCAGTAAAATACCTACTGAGTTTATAGAGAATTAATCACTCCCCCTTTAGGGGAGAAATTATTGATTACCTTTTTAGTCTTTCTTTTAGAAATTGAATGCTTCATACTATAACGTTTGTAAGTTCAGTAGAATTTTGACTTAATGCTCCCTCCTGTCATAAGCTAGTCTCTTTTATGGATCTATATATAAAATCAAAGGTTCTGGATCTCTGCTGATTCGTCAAATCAAGTTTGTGTTTATTCTTCATACTTAAAAAATTAACTTATTTGGAAAACAGCCTGAATGAGAAAATACTATTCGCTTATCCCTAGAAACTGAACTTTATTCCTGACCATGCTCTTCTCTCTGAGCAGTCTAAGTGCCTTAATTGCTCATCTTGAGATGAGGTTTAACTCAGCAGTTAATTGAACTTCAAGGAGCAAAATGCACTTCGGTTTACAAAAGTGCTATTGTACCTGTGAAGGCATTGGACCTCCTACTGCTCTACTGCATTTAGTTAACAACTTGCAGACAACATATGATTAAATCAAGAAGCAGATTATCTCAAAGCTTGTAAGAAGAAAGAAAGATAAAAGCTTAACGTGTTGAAAGTACCAAACCTTCATGGACCTAATATGATTGGTTGGAGAAAATAAAAATTGTCCAAGTTATTCAGAAATCTTGCCTGATGTGATGTGATATATTTACAATATATACATTATACTGTGTGCATGAAAAGATGTATTTTGAAATAGTAAATATATAGCAGTTTTGTATATGGATTATTTAGGTGATCTCTTAAGGATCCAAAAGTCTCTGTCATTAACAGGATAGCCGAGTAGATTTTTTTCTTCAGAATATGCCTCACTAAGATTCTTGGAGGACATTTCTTTTGGGTCAAAATTGTACATTGTTCTTGAAGGGGGAAAAATAAAAAAAGTTTTCTTGGCTACTTTCTTAATCAATTGTATGGTAATTATTGGTGTTCTGTATTGTCATGCACATTGCTGTTTTGTGATTTTCAAACTGACTCCAGACTTTAAAAAAGGAGATGTAATAGAAGGCAAACCTATCTCTTACCTTGCTCTGGGAAGGTGACTTATTGCACAAAGATAGTCAGATGGTCTTCAGAATTTCACTGCTTCTCTTAACTAATATACTTGCTAATAAGGTGTGTGGAGGAATGCGTGGAAGGTTGTAATTTTTTAAATTTGAAGCTAAATTTGGTTATCCTTCTACAGATACAGCAATGACAATGTTCACTTTGTTGTAGAGTAGTTAGGATATAAGAGCTAATAATCCTCTGAAGAATAAGAAACCGAAGAGGAAGTGCAGGCTTAAGGCACCACTTCAGTTTGGCAAGAAGTGACAGTGGTTTGAAGTTACAGTGCAAGATGTTAGAATGTTTATGACATTTCTGTATTTGTTTGGCATAATCTAAAAAACCTGAAATTGAGGCAGCTGATGATGGAGGGAAGAGTGGAAGTGTATCACTTAGGATGGTCATAGGTGAAAAACAGGATGCTTGGTTTACGTTAGAAAGCATGTTGAAACAGTCTCCTCCCTTTTACCTTTGAACTTGTTCTTGTCACTGATATTAAAAACTTTTATTCTGGAAAGTCTTTCTCTCCATCCCCCTGTATTCTCTTCAATAACACTGCTCTTGTAAGTACTATCTTTAACTTTCTGAGTGCCTGTGTAATTTTTTAATGACACTAAATCTAGAGCAACTGGCCATACCAAACATCAGAGTTCTCTGAATTGTCAACATTGGGGAATTATGTCAACTGAACATGTTTCAAATGCCATGTTAGCAAGGGCAAAGCAACCTGAGTAAGTGAAACAGATGTTCTAGATGAGCTAAGATGAACATCTGTAAATCTGTCCTTATGCATGTATACATGCTGATGGCTAGTGGAGCTGATAAAGGTTTGAAGAAGGTAAAAGACACCAAACAAACCCTTGTAAATGGTAGGATGACATTTTCAAAATAATGAAGGGTTAAAATGAATTGCTTAAACCCCACTCCATGCCTCCAGTTTTTAAAAACTGAGCCAACTGCTACTTCAGAGCATAAAGATGTCCCTGTCTCATCCCCCAAATGGGGTTATTGAGGAAAAAATTTCCTCTATCAACTTTATAATTCACTCCTGGAGTAGACAGCCAGTCTCAGAATTAGTGTTATTAAAAAGATAATTTTGTTCAACTGGGGTAAAAACAAAGGGTGGAAAATCTCCTAAAGACTAAACACAGAGTCTATTTTTCATTTTGTTTTTGAACCTTGAAGTGTTTGTCTAGGATGAACAGCTCTCTTACACCTGCATTCAAGGATAAATGTTGATAACCAGAAAAGATGAGAAGTCAATTGGTAAAAAATACGATGTTTAAAGTTTTTCAGACTTGCATCA